>SNQJ01S0044751.1:52507-68918 GCA_010110895.2 Picea sitchensis | reverse complement strand
AGGTCACTTGGCCCACTTTCCTTAGTTTAGGGTTGGGTCCACTTCTAATTTCTCCATTAAATTTATTATTGAAATAATTTATTTTGTAGTCACTTTGAATTATAATACACTCATCACTTCACTTTATTATTTACCTTTTAAAAATCTCTTAAACCACTTTGACTACTTTGACCTTTTGAGGCTTCTAGATGACATATGAGGGTACCCCAACTTAGTAAGGCCATAACTCTCAAACCGCGAGGAGTTATGTGATGTTATACATGCCACCATAAATGACATGACATGAACTATCCATATAGAATATTATTATCTTAAAATATATCATAACTCATACCGTTACCCATCAAACAAACTTGGGTCCATTACCAAAACCCGGGGTCTCCAACTTCTCATGGCCATAACTCTCTAACCGTGAGGAATTATGTGACGTTCCACATACCACTGGAAATGACATGAAAATAACTATCCATATAGGATATTTTTCCTGACAAATTCACTTTCCTTCATCTCATTATTCCACAATGAAACATGCATTCTCTTACTCCACAAAGCGTCTTCCTGTGAGGGCTTTTACCATAAGGGGACCTCTTTGGAGTTCATCCATAATTAATTATTATCAACCATGAAAAAACAATAATGAGTCATATTTACATCAAACAATATTGGGTCCATTACCTAAATCTTTGTGCTACGGGGCTTTCTTCAAGGGTTGACATCAATGACAACCAACCTTAATGAATAATCATAATCTTTCTTAGTCAAATGAGCTTGTAGACAATCATCACCCAAATTGTTCATGTCTTCTTCTAGATCCTCAAATTCTTTTATGTCATTCCCTCCTATAAAATTTTCATTTTTTAAAGGAGTTTGAACTTTTTGATCTTCATTTTTAATTTGTCTTTGTTGTATTTAAGGATTAGGGTTTCTTCTGAATTCTCTCCTAACAAATTGAACTGCTTTAGATTTATCTAGCTCCATCCTTGAAATTTTATTTGATAGCTGTTTTATTATCCTAGCCATATCATCCATTTTATCATCTAAGGATATCCCATATTCTTAGGATCCTTCTTTTTCCCTAAAATGTTTGGTCTCCCTATTTCCCGTTTCCAGTTTTTCTTTTAATTTACCAGAAGCCATCATATTTGACTCAATATCTATGACATCGTCTTGCATTCTGGTAAGTTCGATTACTCTCCTTTATCTTAATAATAGTGTGAACTTAGGTTCAAAAGCCACAACGAATGTTACTTTTTATGCAGGCTGTGAAGGCTTAACTTCAACTAGTATCTTGTTATATAACTTATTAAATCTTTTAATGAATTCGATAACAATTTCCAAATTTTTCTTCCTCAAAGCCCCAAACTCAGCTAAATAATATAGGTGATCCTTTATCTCACCCCATTGTCTAAGAAAAGATTTTTCTAGATCATCATAAGATGCTATCGAGCCCGTGTGCAATCCTTGAAACCAGGTTCTTACCCGAGCTTCAAAAGTTTGAACAAACAACCACAAATACACGTCTTTGTGTTCGAGACCGAGAATATCTGTGAATTGATCAAATAAATTTATATGTTTGGCTACAGTTAGGTCTCCTTCCCTCGTAAACTTAGGTAATTTATTCATGTAGTTTTCAGGTAATTCATGAAGGGGTACTAGGAGGACCAAAAGAGCATATCTGGCAGGGACTTTGGTGAAAATCATGGGGGGTGGGGGTGGCCCTTGACTGACCCCTCCTCTTCCTGCAACACCCATAGATATCCTAGGGGAGGTAATTGGTAGATTATAAAGAGGGTTTTCAAAGACATATAGTGATCCTTTAGATTCTTTAGGATGAAGTAAGAAAGGCTTTGAAAATCATTTATCGGGAGATGAGAAAAATGAAAAAGAGGGGAACGGGATACGGGGACTCGGTTCCTCTGATTTGCAAGCGATGTAAATGGGAGAACCCGTAGGCATGTAATTTGAGTATGTGGTATACTCTTAGATACTTTGTGAGGTCGGGAAATCTAACTGAAGAGTTGGTGGGATATCAATCGATGTGAGATTTACTAAGGGATTCTCATCTTCACTTACCCAAGAGGTAGTCAGACAAGTTTCAGATTTAATTTCTGGGAAAACTAGATTTGGGTTAGCCGACATTTCTCCGAAGAGGTTTTGGGTGGAAAATTCTTGTGAAGTTATCATTTCAAGTGGAATCTTGGCCTTAGAGTGTGTGTATTTAGGCTGGTAGACCACAGTAGTTTTCTTAAGGAAACCTCTTATTTTTAGTATTTTTTCAGGATCAAAAATAGGTGGGGTCTGCTTATGATATGGGTTTTGTTTCGTGTTCCTTCGACTAGATGCTATATTACTTAAATGTGGAGTCTCCAAGTGAATAATAACTTATCCTTTAAAAACGGTTCACTCTTTGTTCACTATCAAAGAGAGAAACTCACAAATGTCGTTCTCCCAGGGAAAATAATTTTGTTTCTCCATACCCGACAATGATGCCAAAAAGATGTTGTTCCAGAGTTTATACTTAAGGATTGAAGGTATAAAGTCTAGCCATCCAAAAATAAAGATGGTCTATGATATAAAGAAATTGAAAACAACTCTTTAGGGGAAAAGTAGCTAAGGTTGATTTCTGAGTTGTCTTTGTCTAGTTTCCAATTGTTCCTGGACGCTTATGTCCTGCTCAATGGCTACCTATGAACATTCAAGTTGAACCCGGGTGGTAACAGTTTTTAAGATGGTGTTAAAAAGAGTTAAAGCGATAATGGTTTGATTTGTGAGACTGGGTTCGATATTGGGCTGCCTCGTAACATGTACAGTCATAGAGGAAAAGAGTTCTAAATATTTTTTTTTTTTAGGTTGTTGTTTCTATTTTAGATTATATGATAAATTTCCCATATATATGAATTAATCGTATAAAAAATTCAAAGGTTGTTTCCCATATCTAAGTTAAACTGAAAATTGTGCATGAAATGAAAGAAAACATAAAGCTGTGGAACAATGTGAGGCATAAACCAAGGAAGAATCTCACTTTGTGACAGAAGAAGAAAATAGACAAGAAAAACTTTAATGAAGCACAAGATATAGAAATCTAAGTAGTTCACAGGTCTTGTACCTGGTGATAGCAGTTACAGAGGAAAATCTGTAAATGATTAGATGAGTAAAATAATCAATCACCATAGTAGATGTTGTACTAAATTGCATCTAAGAATTCATCAAAGATATATAAGAAATGATCTTAAATACAAAATAACAGAGGAACACATAACTCAAACTTGACGGGATCTGGAGTCTTCGATTTGCATTTGTATTAATTCTGGAAAATGAAAAATTTCTCTCCTACAACCAAGGAAGGAAAAATCCCCCCCTTGGTTCTATCTTTCAAAATTGTATTTATACAAAGAAAATCATCAACCCTAGACAGTTTGTATTCTCCTAAATATCCTAGCTACTAACGGTTACAGAATACAAAATTTGAACCATTTTGCTCGATTACTTTTTACTTTTCTACTAGTTGGATAAAACTAGGCATACATGCATTACTTCATCATTTCATTGACGCACTTCCTTCACTTAGTACAAAACACTCGATGCACTTATTTAGAAACTGCACCAATATTCTAGAAGGTTTTGTTGTATCCTTTGCTTCAAACACATACATCTTCCTCTGAATTTTGGGTAGCCTGCCTTCAATCTTTCCCTTTTCAAACTTTTTCGGCTGCAACTGTATATTTGGATTTATTAGTCACTTATCCATTTGGGTGATTTCAATCTAATTCAATTGTGAAATCTCGATCTGGGTTTCATTCCAGCTCTCCTTGATATACAATTGATTCCTTATAACATTGACTTGTCCTAATAGCCCAGGAAAATCACCTTTACCAATGCCCAGTGTTTTTGTATCTAGCTGATCAAACACTTCTTCAAATTATTCCTTAAATTCTCTTGCCATTTTCCTGCTTTTGGATATATTGGTCTCCCATGTTTTTAATATGATGTCTCTCTTGATTTGTTCTTCTACAGTCAGCTTTGGGATTGATGGTACTTCTTCTCTAGCCGAAAATGCTACTGCCTTTTGAAAAGCAATGCAGGCTATTGTAGCCTCTTTTTCCTTGAGAGAAATGTTATCTAGTGAGTGGATTATTTCCAGTAAGTAGTTTTGAATGATTTGTATTTTAGAAAGCATGTTTTTTTGTTTTGCTTGTAGTTTCTCATGCACCTCTAGTGCTTGGGCTTGAAATGTTGTTATATTCACAACTTGTCCTTCAATGGAATTCAACTCATCCTGTAGCTATCTCACTAACTCTTCCTGCCGAATAAATTGTACTTGACTCATTTGCATCTTCTTGTTCTCTTCATCTAAACTAGACTTCAAAAATTGCATTTCTTGTTTATCAATAGTTTTGGCATGTTCAACTCTTTGATTTACCTCCTCTCGAAAATTATTTTCTTTGCACTTTATTTGGTCTTGTAACTAAGCTATCATTTGATTTTTCTGCTTCAACTTTGCTTTAAGAGAGTCAACTGAGAATAAATTGGTTGTTGCCAAAGCTCCCATAGAGCCTACTACTTCTATGGTGAAATCCTCCTCTTCTAGGTTCTGCCCATCTACGAGCACTCTGTGTTTTTTCACCATTGTGCCTTCTCTCAGATGCATTTCCTATTTTACTACAACCTTCCTCTTCCTACTGAAAATGTAGTCAGAGGAAGGTATCTCTTCTCTAGAGATAGTATTAAGGTCACTTACATATATGAATTCCATATGGGGGGTCCCAAAAGTTGGATGTAAAGGCGTTAATGATGTAATAGGGCTGACCAATTCTGAAGATTGAGTTTCTCTTGCTGTTTTAGAGATATCAACAGGAATAGTTGATAATAAAGGAGGAATCATTTGACTTGACTTTAAAGGTGTCATGAGCCTAACTTCTGTTTCTGACTTTGGGTGCTCCATTTGTGAAGCTTTTTCTTTTTGTGAAGATGCTTCATTCCTCTTTGGATTTTCTTCTCCAGTACCTTTATCATGAGACTCTGATCCGAAACCTGGGGGAATACTTTCTTGAGTGGGAGGAAGGGTTGCTGATTCTCCCTGTAGTATCTTCGGTAAACCACTTTGCCTGTGCTTCTGAAAAGTCAGAAATCTGGTTGGTAGGTCAGGTGATAATGCCTGAACTCTGTCTAATATTTCCTCATAGGTTCTATCTCTCTTGAACATGTCGTCATAGGGACAATATTCATGTTCATACATTTTCATATTGAAATGAGAAAGATGATTTCCTACAATTTGATAAGGGTCATTTTTTCTGAGTTCAAGATCTACCAATTTGATGTCTTCCAGTGCTGCAACTTCTACCTTGGAATGACCAAAGTTAAGCAGTGAACACTTACCAATTTGTACAGGAAAAACTGGCTATAACTTCTTATGAGCTTCTTTCAATTTTGTGTCGATGCCACCTGTTATTATTTGGTAGGCCACCTCCCTGCACACCAGTCCATCAGGAAGGAACTTCGAAAGTGTGTGAGGAGGAATCGAGCACCTGAAAACCATGACATAGGAGAAAGCCTCTTCAATAAACCAATTTGAGATTGCTCTGATGTTTCTCGTGATTGGCTCTGAAATACAAAGGGGTGCATAACCATACAAAATTTGGTGCAAAGGTGTCACTACATAGTGATAGATTTCATAAAATAAATCTTTAACATTCGCCTCCCATAGTTTAGAGTAATAAACATGAATGGGCTTCGCATAGGCTAGGTTCCATCTCCAATTCATCATGGGGATTGGAGTCATGTAATAGATAGCATCTATTAATATATGCAGACATGTAAAAATATGCAGGTCGACCTTTTGGTTTTGCAGTTTGGTACTCTGCAATCTCCTTAGATAGATTATCTGATAAAAATTTACCCCAGTTGAAACTGTAACCCTCTGCTACTTCGTATAGAAGTGCCACCCATTATGCAAGGAAATGGGTAGGGATTTTCCTCCCAAAACGTATACATAGCATCAGAACTATATAAACCATTTATTCATTTAATGGAATTGTGGCATAAATGCCATTGGTATAAGTTCTAAATATCGATGGAATTCCCCACCATTCTTTGATTATACCTAGATATGTTTGATCAAATTATGTACACTCCTTTCTTTGAAATTTCTCTACGAATTTGGAATTATAAATGTATTTAGAAGTAGGGGACAATTTATACATTACTTGGATGTGCTCGGGTCTGAACGATCTGACGATGACCTCTTGGCTGTTTAGAATTCTCCTTGTCTGAATTCGGTTTTCTCTAAAGCCTAGCTTATCATGTCATTATATGTCACGAGTCTCGACCGTGTGGCTATTTTATGAATCTCAGACTCTTCTATGTCTCTGAGTTTATTTTCAGTCTTTTCATTCCTGAAATCACCGGGGAAATTCCTAATCTCATAGTCTAAGACTTCAAAAATCTGCCTCCAGGATTTGACTAAATCCACAACATGTGGCATAGTGTCGGATATAACATCTCCATCTGGATTTGAGATTTCACTTTCCTTTCTGGGTGCCATGATGTTTGTGCTAAAATGAAATCTTGTTGTAGAGAAGGAATGCGTAAGCTCTTCTGAATGTAACTCGCTCATGGTTTGAAAGTAAGAATGAAATTTGAAATAACAAACCTTTATTAACCTTTAATTTTTCTTAAATTTAGCATACAGATACATGCGATAAAAATTAAATGCTTTAATGAGGATGATATGCCTAGAGATATGCACTTTATGTTAAAAATATCTCCATTAATCCGTTATAGATACTACCACATATCGACGATTCAAAACCGGGATTTCGAAAGGAATGTAATCGGAAATCCACAAATAGTGAAAAGAGAAAAGTTATTTAATATCATTAATCTTGTTTTAAAGTTAAGTTAGATACTTTTAGGTGCTTAATTCTTTTGGGATTTTGTGTTTCAGAGTTTCAAGCATCGTGTCCCCAGGAGTTATGACACAAGTAAATCCCAAATCGCAAAACCATGATGGGATTTATTTAGGCACTAACCACTTGTTTTAACCCTTTAATTAATCGCGATCAGGGGTTAGTTTTTACTTTTCGTGGATTAGAGTATCGAGACTCAGACGACTCTTGAACGCAAGAAATCCCAAATATTGAAATTGTGATGGGATTTATTATCATTAAACCTTCTTACTTCTTAATAAACATAGAATTAGCTTTTAAGGATTTCGCGACTTCAGAAATCGAGGTTTTAGGGAGACTCAAGGTTGACTCTTTGATTTCTCGAATCGCGATTGATTAACGATTTTTTAAGTATGTTTAAAACTTAATTAATCATGATTAAAAGGGTATTTCGTGAAAAGTGCATCATGGATTTGAAATTTTGTTTAAGTTGAGATTGTCGAAAAAGAACACGTTAAAGGATTAGAAAGTCATTAACGTTTTTAATTATTACTTTAAAATCGGTTCAATTCCTTTTAAACAATCACTTTTTCGAGACTTTGGTACTGGGACTTTGGAGTTGCTATTAAAAAGCATACTTCGTGAATAGCCGAACCCCGAAACTCGAAAATCCTGAAAGAACTTTTGACCTCTTTTTAGAACTAAGGGCGGCTCCGTAACCAAAGAAAAACAAAGATTTGGATTTAGAGAAGAAAAAATAAACTTTGTTTCAACAACGACCATGAATGGAGATGTCTCTCGACCTATTAATCCTTTGGTGACACATGGAATATATTCTGAGGGAAACATGGCGAGTATAGCTAAGATGATTCCAATTGATATCTCCAAGAACCCTGGCATCATCGAAAACATATTCATCGGAGTTGAATGTTCCCCCGAGGATATTAAAGAGTATACTGACTTATTTAAGAAAATTGGCAACATTGTTTCCTGGTCTTATGTGGAAATTCCAGAAATTGACCCTCGTATCATTGAAAACAAAATTTGAAATTACTTAGATTCTAATCTAGTTCGGTAGAATCTTATCCTAGTTAACCATTGAGAGGAAGCAATTATCAAAGATGAGGTGGAGAAATTTGATCAAGGATGGTTTCATCTACATTGTTCAATTAATGGCATGGGTGTCCAATCCTGCTCCTGTCATCAAAAAATAAGGTACAATTCAAGTATCCATGGATTTTCACGATAGGAACAAGGAATGCCTGAAATATAACTTTCCTAACCAATTCATTGATCATATTATCGATAAGTGTGCAAGATGTGAAGTATTTTCCTTTGTGGAGAGTTTCTTAGGGTACAATACAATTCAGATCAGACCCAAGGATCAACATAAGACTTCTTTTATATGTCCTGCGGGTACCTTTGCATATAATAATATGCCTTTTGGCCTTAAAAATGTTGGAGCTACGTTTCATTGGGACATGTTTTTTTCGTTTCACGATTTCAAACATATAGTCGAGGCATATTTTGATGATCTTGTGTCATGTTCTCGCAAGAGGTATGATCATCCTTCTCACCTTCGACTTATATTTGAGAGGTGTCTCTACTACTGGATTTGTTTGAATCCCAACACGTGTAGTTTATTTGTTACGCTAGGACGCTTATTGGGATTTATCATGTCCAACAAAGGGATCATGGTCGATCCTCTCAAGGTTGAGGAAATAGTTTAGTTACCTCCTCCATGCACAGTTCCACAACTTCAGAGTCTCCAAGGCAAAACTAACCTTTTATGGTGATTTATTTCCAACTATGTCAAAATAACTAAAGGGTTCATGCATATTTCAAAGAAAGGGGTTATATTATTTTGGGATGAAGTGGCTCAATTCTCTTTTGAAGCATTGAAAATTTCCCCGATGTCTACCCCTCTGCTCATCCCTCCTGATTATGGCAAGGATTTCTTGTTATATTTAGTTGCAACAGATTCTACCATCGGTATGGTATTGGTTCAGGAGGATGACGTGCTCCAAGAACACATTATCTACTACCTTAGACGAGGCTTAGTCAGACCAGAGTTCAACTATACTCATTTTGAGAAGCTGGCTTTGGCAGTTTTCCACACTATCCAAAGGTTTCATAATTATATTATACTCCATATAACCACTATTGTTAGCACTAAGAGTCACCCTCATATTGTGGGAGGATAAGCCCAGTACCCATAATTTTTTTTGTGGAGGTTGGTTTATGAGTGGAGGTCAAATGGACAAAGCTCAACATAAGAATGTTTTAACACAAAAAACTAGGCTAGCAATGCATAAGCAAATGGCGTTCTCATTAAATTCATTTAGTGGTTTAAGGTTAAAGGTGAGAAGGAGGAATACTTAGTGAGAAGAGTGGACAAGTCTTCAATAAGAATCTGGCCTTCAAGTAGCTTGGTGTAGAATAACTCAGGCACAAGAGCACTCTTGAACTTAAGTTTAAGATACTAAAACATATCACAACAAAATTATAATCAAACCTCCATTACAATAAAACCACAACACCTCATCTGGATCATCCATGCAGGAGCATTTCAGCATAAGAGGAAATATATCATAGAAACATTATAATCAAAATTCCATTAGAATAAAACTACAACATCTTGTCTGGATCATCCATGCACGAGTGTTTCAACATAATAGGAAATAAGATGGTGAAAGAAACTAACTTCTATTAATGAGAAAGTCTTAGGTATCATACATAACTAGAGAAAATATTTTTTATCAAAATATTAAAAAATAGGGAGCTCTTCTCAACCATCTACCCTAACATATTCTTCAAATGATGTATTTATACCCAAAAACAGTGGAAAACTGCTAGGAGCACGAGTTGGCCATCATGTCCAAGGATTTTCCATCTGCACATCATTTTTTCAGACTGCACATGTATCTTTCTGTCAGACACAAGATTATATCAGCAATATGCGACTGCAGTAAAAAAATTCCATCATAGTACCTCAAGATGATAGCTCTGTCTCCATGGCTAGACCCTCCATGCCTTCTATTTATAGAGTGAGTCAAGGTTTCAAATTCCATTCCTTGTTCATTAAATGATTTCACCTCGAGATTAGGATATGGCTTGATGACTAGGGGGAGGTCACGTGCTGCTATTGGATTTGGCACTAAATGAGCACATGATTTCAGGGCTGTTGAAAGCAGTTTGGACCCACACCGCTTTTGGGCCCAAAACTCACCACCTTCCACCACGTAGCTCTCCCAAAATATCATTTTTTAGATTTCGTCAGCTCAAGTATTTTAATGCCTGAGCATGTTGCATCCATGAAATGAAGCATGGTCATTGAACTGGTCGCGATCTATGATCTGGGCACACCTGCTAAATTTAGCTCCACCGCTAAAGTTTATCTGTCCGCTAATTCTAGGATCCATTAAAAATGTGCATGGAGATGGCACTAATGGTTTTTCCTTGTGCAAACAAATAAATTGGTCATCCTACAAAAAATGAAAAATACCCATGACAACTTCATGTGATAACATTGGCTCCACAGGGGATGGCATGCTCCCTGTGAGCTACCAAGAACACACTTTTTTAGTGTCTTATTCTAGGGCTATAGGGTCACTTATTCAGACAAAAATAAAAAGAAAAAGTGATATTTACAATGAATGAAAAGACAACCATTGCTTAAGAAAAATATCTTTTCAGAAAGTGCCCATTGATAGGGCCACCAAAAACTTCAGAATCGTCCAAGTTGTTCAATTTATAAGTGTTATTTGAAAATTCCTCAGAAATCCTGAAAGGACCAATCCATAAGGCTTCAAATTTACCATGTGTTGAGGAAAATACATGAATTGATCTTACTCAAGCATTTTGAGACTTTACTTTGCTAAATCAAAGTAGATGAAAATATCACCCTAAGTTTATAGACAACAAAAATAATGTCCTAACTCACAAGTATAAATTACGAGTGCTTAGGCTAGTCTTTTATCAGCAAGAAACTTGCAGGAAATTCATTTTTTATGTAATTTAATGAACATAACAGTTGTTGAAATAGATGTAAGAACATAAGTAAAGACACGAAGATGATAATAAAGACAATTGAGACATAAAAAAATCCTTTATTTCATTCCAATTCACTAAAGAGTCATTTTCTTTACAAAATCTCATACAAAAATCTTGGACCAAAGTCAAACTTAGACATCCCCGATGAAACTTACAAAAGGACCTCTGACAGAAAACGAAAAATGAGCTCTAAGAGCTGGATTAGCTTGCCACAAATTGTTTCCCACTCGACTCTGCACAATAGCCTTTATCATTCACGAAAATTAATTCATAAACAAACAAGTCTACTCAGACTATCAAAGATAGATCAACACCTCTGAAAAACAAGTGTCTGAATGATTTGATTCAACCCTGAATATTGTTGTCTACAATAAGAACCTTCTATCAAAAAAGAGAATTAGGTTGTGATGAATATATGACTGAATGAAAAATGAACTATCTCAACATAAACTCAAAGATAAAACCTTAGCATGCTTCTGCTTCTGTCTCCTCCCTTTGTTCCCCCCTTTCCTTTTGCTTTTAACAAATTAAAATTTGTTGAAGTAGTTGAACCAACTCATTAGTTAAGCTAACTAAAGACTCAACTAACTTTAGTTAAGGGGGAAAAGTAATAATCATAATAGGGTCATAAATAAATAATAACTAGTAGGTGGGACCCCTTGTGACTCCCTTTAGTTCATAACAATCATAACATAACCATTAGTTAAGAAAACACATCTCCTTGTGCCTCCCCTCAACATATATACTTTTTGGCTCATGAAAATTTGAAAATATTTCAAAATAATACTCATATATCCAAAATAAAACATGTTGTCCAAAATCCATGAAATCAAATATCATAAATCAATAGATAACATAAAATTTAAAAGCCATATTTCCTAGTTTGTGATGCAACACTTCCTTGGTTGTTGTTGTCACCTCTTGATTTTCTTGAATTTTCCTTAGGCTGGGCAGAGCCTTTAGTCTTTATCTCACTAATCATGTGGGAACAATCGTCCCTCAAATGCATCCATGAAGACACGTATTTGTCAGAGTCAACGAAGGGTGTAGAAGGGGTAGCAATGGATTTTCCTTTATCAAATGCATGGTGGGCTTCAATCTTCAATATATTTCTAGCATGGGAGGATTGAATTGGCGAGTGGTTAAGGGCATATTGGACAATGGGGTTTAAAGGTGGAGACAGAAGCAAGGTCAAGTTGGGCCAGTTATGATGTTGGGAGACTGTTGAGTGGACAATCTCATGCCATCCATCATTTTCAGGGACCTCAGGTTGCAAGGATACATGAGGAGGTTTAGGGATACTAGGGGCTTACGGGGCTTGGAAAGGAGGCCTTTTACGCCTAGGTTGGACTATTCCCTATCCAATCCAATTAAAGAATCCAACATGAAAGAATTGACCAAGATCTTCTGAATCAACATCAAAATGTATGGAGAACCTGGGCCTTCTTGGGCCTCGGTTCCACTTACCTCTACCTCTATTTCCTTGGCCATAGCTTCCCTGAATGAAAAAACTCATCTTGCATGTGTAATCGATTAGAAAATAGTATTTTAAATAACCATGCATGAAAACTCTTAAAAATATGAAATAGATTTGGCTTAGAATGTATTAAACTCATGCAATTCAATCCATACAAATTGTTTTAATGTTAATCAATGAGCAGGGGGGTAAAAAAAGGTTCAAGGACACATGAGGGGTTTGTAATTATTGAAAAAAAATGATATAATGAAAGGGGAGAAAAAATGGTCACTTCTCAATGACAACAACAATCAACTATAAAACAAGCCAATAAAACATCACTACAATCCACCCAAAACACTGCCACTTTCATCTATCTCAACATAAAAATTCCCTTGGCTGTAATCAACTTCAAAACAAGGGGTGAAAGAAGGACATGGGATATCTGAAGGGTTTGTAATTAGCAGAAAGTGAGATCATGGAAGAGGAAGAAAACAATTATTGTTCACAAAATTAATCAATCGATCCATAAAATATTTTGTAGTAAGGCTAGATGTACCATCCAATTGATAATCATTTGACTAAATAAAAATTCTTGTACATTTAACTAGTTTATTGTTCATTAATCAAAACTTTAACACATTGTATTATCACATTTATTTGTAAGGGGGTGTTTTCCTAAAAAATGGACCCCTTTGGAGAAAAAATGGCAAGAATTGGGCTAAGACTCACTTAGCCTAAGTTTTGTGTGTGCAGGCACGTCTCGCTAAGCGGCGCGTAGATCTGGGGGGCCAAGATACGCGCACCCATACCTACGACATAGAAGCCATATCGGACCTCCCCGATGTTCTTCCTTTAACAAAGGGGGGGGGTCCGAGTTGGTGGTTTTAAAATGCGGGGCCCCCACTAATGTGTCTCCCTCTCCTTAAATTGAACCCCCCTCGCCTAAAACCTCTTACCATTGCCTACCCCCTCCAAGTAGACCGCTTACTACCATCCTTTACCGCTACTGTCCCCTGCTAACATTTGTCTTCCACTCCATATCTCACCTCTGCCCATCGTATCGCCCACTCTCCCTCTTCGTGTCATGATGGTACACCTATCCTCTACTCACCCTCAGATCATGTCCCTTATCACTCCCGCCTACCATCTCCTGCCAAGTGTTCTACTCCTCACCTCCTTCTAGGCATATGGTCCCCATCCTATCCACTGCCACGACCTTTTTATTTTCCCCCACTTCGTCACCTTGTGCCACTACATCGCCAACATGTCCCAGTGCAACACCCACATTTTCCACCACCCATATTTTCCCGATTACCTTCCATCTTCCATGACTGTCCACATGGGCATATTTTGACTCACCTCCACGTTGATGGAACTATTGCCTCAGCTAGATCCTCATCCACATTCGCAATCTGGGTCCCCTTGCAATAGGTCAAAAAAGTAGCAGGTAGCCAAGGGAAAACCACCATGTCATCCAGTGCATGCGTTGACTCTACCCACTCAGATCCCAATGAAGCAGTTAATGTAAATAAGAAAGGTGGGTGAGATATTGTCGCCTTAAATAGAAAGCCAGAAAGAGACAAATCACAGAGACAGGACGCTAGTCTGGGCTGACAGATATCGCATCTGATAGAAGACTGCATGGGCAGTCTGGCTAACGTTTGCATGTGCATCCTGACAGAGAAAATCACCAATGCAAAGCCTTGAAATCATGACATGATCACACCTTTAGTAGGGGAGCCAGTTCTAAGTATATGTACGCATTTTTTCCATTTTGTTAGTCTCTGTAACACCCTGTTTCCCCCAGTTTGTAAAAATAACTAGACTGGCCAAGAACTGTGGAAAAAATTAGAAATGAGAATGTGTGATGTGAATGAACCTTGTGGAAAAGGTCGATGAATGTGAATAATATTATGAATTTATATTGCAGGACTGTTGAGAGGGGATATGCTGAAAAAGAGACCACGATGGCTGAAGAAAGGCGGTGGAAGGCACCTGGAAAGGTGGTGTTAACTTCCACCGAAAATCAATATCGTATTTGGACTTCACTAGCATGAAGAACCAAAAGAGGCTTGCTGGCCTCGAATTAAATGTCTCGCAAGCTGGTAGGTAGATGGCTCCTCAAGAATTAGTGAGGGATGGGGAGGAGAACCACCCATCTGTAGAGTTGTCAGGCCCGACGAGCGCAAGGGAAATCGTGCCACACACAACCTCACAAGAGGATAAGGCGTGGGGAAGAAGAGATTGGGGGTAGACACGAGAGGAGAAAGAGAACACTAGCGATATTCCAAGTGAGTGATATCAGAGATGAAGTAGAGTAACCTTCGCTCCTGGTCACTGGCAAATAGAGACACAATCTCACAGCATCGTGGTCTCAGCTCGGGGGTGGCTAGAGGTAAATCTGCTGGGAGTTGTTGAGCCTATAGTTGGGTGGAAATGAGCACCCCTCTCAGTAGTTGTATAACCCCTGGTGTTACTTTCTGATAAGTGTTTTTCCTTTAGTATCTTGAAATATATGTAATCTGACAATTATGCTCATAAGCTGTGAAATTGTGAAGAATTTCAGTATAAGAATGTCTGTATGATGTTTTGATCAGTACTAGTAGTTGTATGTTTATAATGGAAAGACTACGTGTGGCTTATGTTCTCTTAAATCATTATTTATATGCATACTGATCTAATTCATACTTCACGCCTAGTTCTCGGGAGAGAGATACCCTTATTTGCCTCAGATAGTACCCTGGGTAAACCTCCCCATAGAGATACCCTTCTTGAAAAATCCATCAAGAACCTGGAAGGAGGACATGAAGGTGCAAGGCCTTAAGAAATCCCTGATAAGTATCGAATTGACGGATGAGATCCTGTCGGGAGATCTATGGTCACTCACTATTGTCATATAATAAGAAGAAGATGGAAATATAAGTATCTTAACCTTTATAGGTTTTGATCAACAGACGAGATCACGTAGGGAAATATGTGGTCACTCATGACTGTTAGATTTGGTAGGAGAAAGTAGGATGTTAAGTGCCTTACCCCTGTGACTTTATGTGTCTTCGTGGGTAGCAAAGAGATCGGGACCGTAAATCCCCAAGGTCCATGAGAGCATCTAGACCATTGATCTTTCAACATCCAGGAAGTCGTGGGAGAGCACACAAGTTAGGAACCTGCCTGAGCCATCAAATATCAGCTGAAAAATCTGACAGTCATTGGATCTATCAGGAGATATCCGAGGGATAAACCCCCAATGAATAGGGGTGAAAGCCCTGAAATAGATCTTGATTGTTTGAATAACGGAGGTCATGTGTCAAGAGATTTTCCACTTCGGGAAATCAAGAGTCGAGAACTCAGGAGTTCTGGTGACGAAAGATTGGGGCATTCCATGGTAGAAACCCCGAAGTAGATTCAGGTCGTTCGATTAAAGGAGGCCACGTGTCATGATATTTCCCATTTTGGGAAATTGAGAATCAAGAACTCGAGAGTTATGGTGATGAGATATAGGGATGTTCCATGGTAGAAACCCTGAAGCAGTTGTAGACCAACCGATTTCAAGTGGCTACGTGTCGAGAGATTACCCATTTTGGGAAATCGGGGATAAGGGATTTGGGAGTCCCGTTGACAAGATGTTTGGCTCTCGCCTTGACAAATCCCGATGGAAGAGAGACCGTGGTCATATGGGAAGAGGTCATATTGACCAAGGCATAACCCAAGGGTCTAATCACTTATTTAGGCTTGTTTGGCACTTCAGCGTTTTGGCACTCGGGATATCGAAGGGCATGTTCCCTTATGCTCTCAAACCTCAAAATCTAGCCTTATAAATATCGAGATGTTAACAGGTGGTTAAGCTCTGATGAATAGACAGAATCCTCTTGGAGGATCCAGGGTCTGGGATGACCATGAAATGTGAGGAAGAGACGTTGGCTTTAAGCTGGGGCATGGATGCGCATCAGGGTAAGTGGCGAGCAAATATGGACGACTAGAGTCCACCCGCCCAGATCTACGACTGAGGCTTCATTCC
>SNQJ01S0044751.1:34671-49647 GCA_010110895.2 Picea sitchensis | reverse complement strand
CCTTAAAGATGAGTCCCTTCGAGGTCCTCTATGGTAGGCCATGTAATACTCCAGTCAGCTGGAGTAATCCTGTAAATAGGATTTATTTTGGACCCGACATGTTGAAAGAAATGGAACAACAAGTAACTCAGATAAAACAAAATCTGAAGGTCGCTCAGAACCGACAAAAAATTTATGCTGACCAAAAGAGAAATCCAAGAGAGTTCAAAATAGGAGATCATGTATATGTAAGAGTTAGGCCCAGGAAGAGTTCCCTGAAAATGGGAGCTTGTGCCAAGATGACACCTTGGTATTTTGGACCCTTTGAGGTTCTAGATAGAGTGGGACCTATAGCCTATCGGCTAGCACTTCCTCCCACAGTAAAATCATATAATGTTTTCGATGTTTCATTATTAAAGAAATATGTACATGATGCTAATCATATAATTGATTGGTCTGTGATCCAGATGGAACCAGAGGGAGAATTTCTACCAAAACCCCAATGCATATTGGGCAGAAAGGAAACCCTGCTATGGAACCGAACCATTACACAGTTCAAGGTGCAGTGGAAACATTTTTTCCCAGATGAGGCTACATGGGAAATGGAGGATGCCATGAAACATGCATATCCGATTTTGTTTACATTTGTACATGCATGACATGTTGATAGATAGAACATCGAGGAAAATGTTCCTTTAAGGGGGAGAGAATTGTAACACCCTATTTCCCCCAGTTTGTAAAAATAACTAGACTGGCCAAGAACTGTGGCAAAACTCAGAAATGAGAATGTGTGATGTGAATGGACCTTATGGAAAAGGTCGATGAATGTGAATAATATTATGAATTTATATTGCAGGACTGCTGAGAGGGGATATGCTGAAAAAGAGACCACGATGGCTGAAGAAAGGTGGTGGAAGGCACCTGGAAAGGTGGCATTAACTTCCACCGAAAATCAATACTGTATTTGGACTTCACTAGCTTGAAGAACCAAAAGCGGCTCGCTGGCCCCGAATTAAATGTCTCACAGACTAGTAGGTAGATGGATCCTCAGGAATTAATGAGGGATGGGGAGGAGAACTGCCCATCCGTAGAGTTGTCAAGCCTGACCAGCGCGAGGGAAATCGCTCCACATGCAACCTCGCAAGAGGATAAGGCATGGGGGAGAAGCGATTGGGGGTGGACGCGAGGGGAGAAAGAGAACTCTGGTGATATGCAGAGTGAGTGATAGCAGAGAGGAAGGAGAGTAACCTTCACTCCTAGTCACTGGAAAACAAAGACGCAGTCTCATAGCATTGTGGTCTCATCTCAGGGGTGGCTAGTGGTAAATCCGCTGGGAGTCACTGAGCCTACGGTTGGGTGGAAATGAGCACCCCTCTCAACAGTTGTATAACCCCTGGTGTTACTTTATGATAAGTGTTTTGCCTTTGGCATATTGAAATATATGTATTATGACAATTATGCTCATAAGTTGTGAAATTGTGAATAATTTCAGTATAAGAATGTCTGTATGATGTTTTGATCAGTACTGGTAGTTGTATGCTTATAATGGAAAGACTATGTGTGGCTTATGTTCTCTTAAATCGTTATTTATATGCATATTAATCTAATTCAGACTTCATGCATGGTTCTTGGGAGAGAGATACCCTTATCTGCCTCAGATAGTACCCTGGGTAAACCTACCCATAGAGATACCCTTCTTGAAAAATCCATCAAGAACTTGGAAGGAGGACGTGAAGGCGCAAGGCCTTAAGAAATCCCTAATAAGTATCGAATCGAAGGACAAATCCCATCGAGAGATCTGTGGTCACTCACAACCGTTATATTTGTTAGGAGAAAGTAGGATGTTAAGTGCCTTACCCCTGTGACTTTCTGTGTCTTCGTGGGTAGCGAAGAGATCAGGACCGTAGATCCCCAAGGTCCATGAGAGCATCTGGACCATTGATCTTTCCATGTCCAGGAAGTCGTGGGAGAGAACACAAGTTAGGAACCTATCTAAGCCATCAGATCTCGGCTAAAAAACCCGATAGCCGTTGGATCTGTCAGGAGATATCCGAGGGATAAACCCCCAGTGAATAGGGGCGAAAGCTCTGAAATAGATCTGGACCATCTGAATAACGGAGGCCATGTGTCAAGAGATTTTTCACTTCAGGAAATTGGGAGTCGAGAACTCAAGAGTTCTGGTGACGAAAGATCGGGGCATTCTGTGGTAGAAACCCCGAAGTAGATTTGGGTCGTCTGATTAAAGGAGGCCACGTGTCGTGAGATTTCCCATTTCGGGAAATTGGGAATCGAGAACTTGAGAGTTTTGGTGATGAGAGATCAGGATGTTTCATGGTGGAAACCCCGAAGAAGTCATAGACCGACCAATTTTCGAGTGGCTACATGTCGAGAGATTACCCATTTCGGGAAATTGGGGATTGGGGATTCGGGAGTCCCGTTGATAAGAGGTTGGGCTCTCGCCTTGAACAATCCCGAGGGAAGAGAGACCATGGTAATATGGGAAGAGGTCATATTGACCAAGGAATAACCCAAGGGGATAATCACCGATTTAGGCTTGTTTAGCAGCTCGACGTTTCGACACTTGGGATACTGAAGGGCATGTTCCCTTGTGCTCTCAAACCTGAAAATCTAGACTTATAAATATCGATATGTTAAGAGGTGGTTAATCTCCGATGAACAGACAGGATCCTCTCGAAGGATCTAGGGTCTAGAATGACCATGAAATGTGAGGAAGAGATGTTGGCTTTAAGCTGGGGTGCGAATGCACATTAGGGTAAGTGGCGAGCAGATCTGGATGGCTAGATTCCACCCGCCCAGATCTATGACTGAGGCTTCATTCCAGAGCCCCCTTGTTGTTCTACCTTTAGCGGTGAGGGGGGGTTCCAGAATCGAATGCACAAATCTTGAATGGTCAGGATTTATTCACCTTGATCAATGGAATTTAGGTGAATTCCGGACCCCCTTTTCCATTCTGCCTTTAATTGGGGAGGGGGGGGGTCCAGAATTGTGTGGCATGTGAAGTGGGACCCTCCTCCTGTCACGTCGTCCTCCAGGTCATGTTACCCCTCTTGCCACTTGTACTCCACTCAACCACATGACAGGGTCATTTCTAATGGCCATTCGCTAACCCTATTGGGATTCATCCCTATTGGCCAGTCACTAGCCCTGTTAGGGTTCAGTGGTTGCAGAGTCGAACGATTTGACATTCCTGTAGCGCCGAGGTGCGAAATAAAAGAAGTGCCATGATTATTTGACTTGTGATCCAAACCCAGGATGACATGGGAGAGAGAGAGAGTTAGCTGACGCTAGGCCTCTATATATATTTCGGGGGCTCTAATTCTGCAGAAATCAACGAAAACTTGATTATGGTAGTGGGTTCATTACAGTGTCAATGGTGGAGCAGAGCTCCCGATTGTAAATTTTTAGTAAAAGCCTCTAGTTCTCTGGTTATGTTATGCATTTGAGATTTCTTGTCTAATGAAAGTCATTTTCCCTTTCATCTCTTTGTAATGACTGTATTAGAACACTCGTGCATGGAAGATCCAGTTGAGGATAGTTGTGTTTGTGTGATGTATGTTTGATCATAGTGAAACCACTGTCGGTTTTAATTAGTTCCCTATGTTGCTTTTCTTCCAACACTGAATGACCCGAGCATGGATGATCCAGGTGGGTGATTATTATTGAATCATGATGTATGATTGATTTCAGTTCATGATAATTTCATTTAGTTCCCTGTAGCTCTGAGCCAAGAAGATCTTGTCTTTCAAGTTTTCTTCTCCATTGGTTGCCAAAATACCAGACGTCCATAACAAACCACTTCGCCTTCTTTAATTTCTTCCCCCTACTCACCACTATGAAGCAAATCATTGACCGAAGTTACATCAAGACCTCACTTGTCTATGCATGCCAACCCAGTTTTTTGAGTTAAAGCGATATAATCTTGAGACCGTGCCCATTAGACCACCCTTAAATTTATTTATTGTGACATACAAATTGATGGGCCTTGGGATTACCTATGCTGCAATCTAGAGGTGACTTCCAACGCCAACATTTCTAGTGCCGCTGTCGGGGACGAAGTTGAATATTTTCCCTGGGATTGAATGACAAAGCTTACTGGTTCTAAAGGTGCATTAGAGCCCAGTACATCAAGATTGTGACTGTGCACCTGGCAACTCCACTATGGTGACTCTGTTAAGGCTAATCCATTGACGAATCCGTTGTTTCAATTGTGGCTTCTAGAGGCATTCACTTGAGTTTGAGTCCCCAGCTACCCTTAGCAACACTTGAAGTCGATCTAGAGAAAATTATCATAAAGGGAAATGCCCTTAGAGAGAGTACTTCTACTGCTGAACCAGGTATTTCTAATGATTTTCACTATTCTATAGGAACTCAAATTTCTTCTTTTCAACCTTCTGTTATAACTATTGTTGGAGTTTCCCGAATTGTAAATTTTGGGAGTTTTCCTACTGAGTTTTCCCCTCCTGGTCTGGGATTGGAGGGAGAAACCCTTTTCACTCCACTCTCCCCTAAAATTACACCATGGTTTATACCCAACACCTCAAGATATTTTCCTACCCTAGGCTTCACCACTCCTCCTCCTATTACTGTTGCCACTACCACAAAAAGAGAAACCCTAGTTCCCTTAAACCCTCCATCTCTTTCTCTAAATCCTCTGATGTTTCCCTTTCCTCTTGGAAGCTCAGTTCTAGCCTCCCCTATTCTAACACCTTCACCTCCTATTTATCCTCCACCTCACATCCCTATGGTAGGTGCTAATCCTCATAGGAACAAAAAGTATGCCATAGTGGCTGCAATATACGCCCCCTTGGTATTGCCTCATCCCATGAATGTTCTCCTTGTTGGAGATTACCTAAAATATATGCCCAAGTTCACTGGAGAAGAGGACATAAATACTGAAGAGAAACTTTTCTCCTTCTACAACTATGCATGAAATCTAAATATTGAAAACAAAGATGTCTGGATGATATTCTTTGTCCAGAGCCTTGATGGTGAGGTTAGGAAATGGTTTAGGGGATTGACTCCTAGATCTATTGTCAGGATTGAAGATCTAGATGATGTTTTCTTGAGGTAGTGGGGGGATAAAAAAGATTTTATGCATTACATAACAGAGTTTGGATACTTGAACAGAGAGGAAGGGGAATATGTCTCTGACTGAGGGTGGTATCCATAAAGTTCCATAAATGGTGTCATTTTTGTTGCAGTATGAAAGGAAGTGTTATACCACCATTATGCCAAGGGTAACCATTTGAACACATGTTTATTTATCAGAGATAAAGCAATGAAGGTATCCTTCTA
Source organism: Picea sitchensis (assembly GCA_010110895.2). Lineage (NCBI taxonomy): Eukaryota > Viridiplantae > Streptophyta > Pinopsida > Pinales > Pinaceae > Picea > Picea sitchensis. The sequence goes on along the minus strand of SNQJ01S0044751.1, from coordinate 44,352 downwards.
GAAATTTGTTCGCTATCTCAGTTTGTCCATTAGATTGAGGATGATAGGATGAGTTATGAGCCAATTGAGTACCCAAACAAGAAAATAATTATGTCTAGAAATGTCCAGTGAAGATGGGATCTCAGTCACATACAATAATCTTTGGGTTTCCACGTAGCTTTTGAGTTGTCTCCATGAATGCGGTGGCAACTGTACTAGTTTTGAAGGGATGAGAGAGTGCACAAAAGTGTGCATACTTGGTCAGTCTATCAACAATCACCAAGATTACACTCTTTCCTTCAGACTTTGGTAACCCTGTCATGAAATCCATGGAAACCTCCTCCCAGCACTGACTTTGGATGGATAATGGTTGTAAAAGACCTGGGGTCTTAATTGTTTCCACCTTGTTTTGTTGGAAAACCAAACATTCTACCACAAACCTTTGAACATCAGTTTTAAGGCCATCCCAAAAAAAATCCTTCTTAACTCTATGGTAGGTTTTCAAAAATCCCGAGTGCCCTCCTACTGGAGAGGTGTGCAATTCCAATAGATAAATACCGAGTTCCCTCCTAATGGAGAGGAGGGGTGTGCACCCACAGCAATCTTTTTGTTTGAGTTGGGAGTTCTACATATTAAAGAGTATAAGTGATATTTGTACCATAGGGAATTATTTTTTCCATGTAAATGTATCGAAATGCATCGGAATCTCAAGCCAAACTTTTGAATGGAGAGTCCACACTTTTTCATCATTCTTCCATTCATCCCTGCTTCTATTATCCAATCAATTTGGATGATCGAGAGATAGCACTGCAGAAAGGCCCCCAACATCTTCATCCTTTCTTTGAGAGTGCATCTACCACAAATTTTGCTTCCCTCTTTTATAGAGGATTTCAAAATCATAACCCAATAACTTTGCTTACCCATTTTTGTTGTTCTTTGACAGCCATAATTCCAAGAAGTATTTAAGCACTATCTACAGATCTTTTGACCAAGTGCCTACCTATTAGGTAAGGACACCATTTCTTCAATGGCTGTAGTATTGCCATCATTTTCTCATAAATGGGTTTGTAAGTCCTTTTCCTTGAGTGGTCAAATTTTCAAAAGCCGTGGGCCTTCCTTATTACTAAGACAACACTCAATTCCATTTCCTCGGGAAGCATCACATTCCACAATAAAGGTTTTCTGAAGTCTAGAGTGGTCAACACAAGAGCTTTACATATCACTCTTTGTTGTCATAAATTCTTTAGTTGCCCCTGAGTCCAGTGAAAATGCATCCTTCTTAGTTAGTCTCAAGAAAGGTGCTACTATTCTTCCATAGTTCCGAATAAACTTTTGTGGTAGTAACTCATCAAACCCAAAAGACTCTAAGATTCTTCAATGTTTTGGGGAATCTATTCTAGTCCATCACGGCTTTAATCATGTTAGGGTCTACCTGACACCCTCATGAGATACAATGACCAAATACTCTTCCTCCTCTACTCCAAAGAAACAATTGGATGGTTTGGCATATAGTTGTTGCCCTTAGTAAAATTCTAGCACTCAAGTCAATATGTCACACACAGATCCCTCCAAGATTCTGGTTATAATAGTATATCACTGCACACAACACAATTTTTTCTAAGGAAGGGCTTGAAAAATGAAATTCATCAACTTGGAATGTGGAAGGGCATTTGTAAGGCCAAAGGCATAAACTTCAAAAAATTCATAATGGCCTTCATGATTTTGGAATGTTGTTTTGGGATATATTCTTCCTTCCTTCCTCGACGGATGATACCGAACGTAAGATCTTACCTTGTGAAATAGATTGATCCATGTAGTTCATCTAACACCATCAATGATGGAATGGAAACTATCGTTACAGTGATCTTGTTGAGCTCTTCATAATCTGACATATGCCATGAGCTATCTTTCTGAATACCATTACCACGGTGCAGAAAAGAACTTTGGCTAGGGTCTAATAATGCCAACCCCAATTTCTTTCCAACCATGTCAATTTCACTTTTCTGATGTATAAGTATCTCAGATGGTCTATGTTAGGAGGAAAACTCCCATGAATTAGTTGAATTTCGTGATCATGATTTCAAGTGGTGGAAGACCTTTGGGGAATATCTTCAAATACTTTTGGAGTGCTTATCAATGCATCCTTGGAGATCTTGAGGAATATATATCTTAGATGTTTGAACATCTAGTGAGCATTAGTTGTGCAATAATGCCTTGGATGCCCCTTTTCAATAATTTTTTCATGTTGTTAGAGCTATCTCACCATTTTTCAGGTTTCCCGTGATACCTCTTAACTCAATTTATTTTCCTTCCAATGAAAATTTCACAGAAAATTTCTAGTGCCATTGTTCCTAATGATTGTAAATCCATTGAATGCCTAGTACAACATCTTCACCACCATGGTATAGAAATCATTGGAATATTCATTTCATATTCTGTAAGATTGATCTATTGCATTTTCCTATAATTGATAGTTCCTCCATCCTAATCATTACTTTAAACTCCGCATCTGATTTCTATGTAGCTAACGAGATCTTTTAATAATGATAGTGAATGAACAGAGTAATTTAATCAGTTAGGACTATTACCTTCTTTTTTGATGTTTCCTTCGATATTGAGGGTTTGAAAAGTGCTAATTCCAACCAATGCATTGTATGATCATCGGAGTCAACTCTTCATATGAAATTCTGTTGTACGTTTCATCTTGAGATGGTTCTTGTTCTTCTTCTTCCTCAACTCTATGTAGAATAATTTTTCTCACCACACTTATGTTCCTACTGTACTTGCTTGTCACAATTATAAGATAAACTTTTTTTCTTTCTTTCCTCCAATTATTGAGGTGTCAACCTTGTAGTTGAGGTGTTTCTAGGAAGAAGGAGGATTGTTCTCTCTTATAGATGTTAGAGATTGGTCCTTCTAAGAGTTTATAGCCATATTTTTTACTTTTCAACATTTCTTGCCACCTTTAAATGAATTCTCCAATGATTTTGGGTCCCAAAGGAGAACCTCATGTTGAATGTTCTTCTTTAAAGTTCCTATAAATACATCAATCAGTGCTCATCTAGAATATATGTAACCTTTATATTCAATCTTGGAAGTTCTAAATGTGCTTTGGTAACCTAACCCTTTGCTTGAGGATTTATCAATTGGCTAAAGAAGGTATTGTTCTGTGATCCTCATAGTGTGCTATCATTTCTTCCGTGAAAAATTTCATTCAAGTGATGAGTGATTGCGAGAAAAAAGCCATCAAGGCCCCATACAAATTGATTAGGTTCTAAAATAAAGAAGCACCATACCTTTTGTGTATCTAGCACATTATGGAGATCAAAGACCTGCTCCATTTAAAGCATTCATGCTGATAACCCCTGTATGAAACTTCCTCATATCAATATTAGGAATGTGGTTGGTCTTCAAACCAAAGTTGAGTTTTCTCCATTCTTGATTCACCTTCTTGTGTCCTCTCACCATGAATTTCATGGGATGCATTTCACTTTTAGGTGTCTTCTGCTAATTTTTTCAATACTTCCATTATCTCCCTTTAAACCCTCCATCATCTCTTTGTAGTTCATCTGACATATATCTTTTTGTAAAATCATTTATGTCCCTACGAAATTCTACACCAAATAAGCCCATCAAGAGTCCAAGTAGGATTTTCCTGAGGCTTATTTGGTGTAGAAGTTCCCTTTTTTTGTGGCTTGTTGGCCAAGTATCAGTTTTGAGTCTTGATTTTGATGTGGTTTTGCTAGACGATATTTATTTTGTAGTATCTCCCAAGTTTCCAAGTTTTGGCCCTTCTGGTTTGAAAATTTATTTATGTAGTTCTCTAATATTTATTTTCTAAGCAATTCCATAGGTCCGATCAAAATAGGATGTGCCAAGAGGAATTTGGGTGTAACTTCCCACAACCTAGTTTGCTGATTTTTGTCCTTTCCAGAGATCTCACTTGCATAGCATGCCTCAAGATAAAATAATTGATGATAAAATTATGAAACCAACATCCAAAAATATGAGAGGATATCCAATCCAACAAAACCAAACTCACCTAATTTGGATACTCTAGGAAGAAGAGATGATTGTTTTAATTCTAGAATACTCTTGAGACTAGTCAATAGGACTAGTCAATACCATATCCTACACAAGGTGCATCTACAAATTTAGGAGGAAACTAGAAGATTTAACGCTTTTATCAAATATACCTTGCTAATTTCTCAGAATATTCTAGATTTCATATCTGGAACATTACAAAAAGGGCGAGTAGCTTAAAATCTTAATGACTCGCCTTCAAGATATTCCGTGAACCTTATTTTGTACAAAGAAAATTGGAAGTATAAGGCATCGTGAGTTGAATTTTTGAACCCAAGATACCTTGATCCATCTAATAAATATCATCCTAGGGTTCCTTCTGAAAACATTAGAAACAAAGTAGTGAAAATCTAAGGTGGCTCCCATGTATGAAACCCCAAGACCTTGAGCTCGATAACATATGTTAAGAACCAAATATCAATATAGCATAGAAAACACTGTGAAAGGGTGCATCAACACCTTAAAAAATAGATAATTTCAGATAATAAGCCTCTTGGAGGGAAACCCTCCTTTACCCCACTTAAAATGTTCAAGTACAAGAGGATTCAAAATTAAAATGTCTCCTTGTATATATAGGAGACTAGGAGGCATAATTTACAACTAATGGCCTAAAGTCGACAAATAAAATAACATTACTAATATAATATGCCCCAATTAAGGGGTAATGAGCCAATATTAGGGCTTAACAAAGGTTCAATAAAATGTACAACAAAATTCCTGCTGAGATAAAACCTATAGAGGCCTCTGCCAAGATCACTTATGCTAGAGTATTTGACCCCAATGTTTTCCTCCTGTTGAGAGAAAGAAGAGCTACTCCATTGGCCCTTATGCAATATGCATCCCTGGAAGTAGAATCCAATGTGTTGGTAGTTGACAGGCTTAGGAGAAAAGCCAATAGAGACAGAGGGAGAGGAATATCTGAGGCATCAACCTCTGGTTCTTTTGCATCTCACCCCCAAGTAGATGAATTAACCAAGATAGTGAAGTCCCTGTCTAAAGAAATGGAGAAGATAAAATTCAAAGGGAATCAAGGTTATAATAATGTCCCAAATACAGATAACAGAGCCAACTGTAGGAGGTTGAATAACAATGCTCCTTAGATTATACAAATTGACAGAGACAGAAATGATCAGAAAATTCAAACCCCTCTTAAAAACAACCTTGTTATTGATGAAGAAATGGAAGAAGAAGAGATTGACCCTGAAATCCATTGTATTGGGGACACCTCCCCATTTCCCCATTTAACTCAATCTGCCTACGAGGAGTCTCTCATGATCAGTCAAATAAATGAGTTGAGTAAGGGGGAGAAGGCCAGTAGCAGTCCCAATAAATACAACATTCGGCCTAAGAAGAAAGAAGGGAAGTTTGACATCCCTGATTAGCCTTCCATATCAAAGAAGCCTGCTAAAGACACAAAAAACATCAGTAAGGAAAAGAGAACTCATAATTCCTCACCAATAGCTAAAGACCCTACCTCAGAGGTGAGATAAATTATGAACCCCCTTCCTCCTTTAGTTTTGATCATGAAATCCAAAATATCAGAATCCCCGTGCCCCTTTCAGAGCTGGTTAAATGCGAAGACTTAAAAAAATCCATGTCTAAACTGTTGTAGTCTGAGTCATATTTCCATTCCATAGACTTAGTAAATATACAAGATGAAAAGCCAACAGTCATCTTAGGTCCTAAGTCTCCCCTTAAAATTAGAAAGCAGTCCCCCACCCTCTGGGAAGATTCTCCTAATTGGAAAATTTTCTTTGATGAAGCCTATTCTAGGGAAGGATCTAGTGCCAGAGTGGTATTTATTTCCCCTGCTCAGGAAAACATATCTCTGTCATACAAATTAGAATTTGAAGCTACCAAAAATGTGGAAGAGTATGAAGCTCTAGTTTTGGGATTGAGAGATGCAAAGGACATGAGGATTAAAAAGTTAGCAGTGTTTGGCGATGCTAAGTTAATTATTCGGCAGGTCAGAAATATTTACCAGGCCAAACACCCTCATCTCAAGATTTACGAAAATGAAGTGTGGGACCCGATTGATAGTTTTTTCTCGGCCTTCAACATTTCATTCATCCCTAGAGAATAAAATGTAGTGGTCGATTCTTTGGTTTCCTCAACAAGCAATTTTAGAGTTCCTCTACCTCCTAAACTCAGGTATGATGTATAAATGAAATACATGCCCTCTATACCTAACAATATAAAGCATTGGAATGTGTTTGAGGATAATCTTGAGATCAAAAGGTTCCTTGAGACAATTGATGAATTTTCAGCGTTGCACATTGATCAATATCCTGACTTTGGAGTGGGTCCTCATGATGATATTTTCTGAGCAAGATTGTTGACCATCATATCATCCAGTTGCCTAGAAATCACATCCCAAAGGGACTAGTCCCTTTAGAAATATTATTTGACAGAAATGATGTGGCAGTAAAGGGTACAATCTCAAATAATGATGTTGATGTGGCTAAGTGAAATATTGGCACATAGTAGGAACCAAAATTTGTCAAATTGTCAAGTAGCCTATCAAGAGAGCAGAGGGAAGAGTATACTGAGATATTAAAATAATTTGATGATGTGTTTTCCTGGAGCTACAAATACCTCAGGACATATGACACCAGTGTTATTTAACACAAGATCCCCCTGAAGAAGGAAGCCAAACCATTTAGGAAAAATTTGAGATAGATAAATCCTATGTTGTTGCCTATTATGGAAAGGGAGGTGAAGAATCTTTTGGATGCTCAGATCACTTTGACTCTGCGATATTCTGAGTGGATAGCCAATTTTGTCCCATTAAGAAAGAAGAGTAGAGAAATCAGACTTTGTGTCAATTTCAAGAATCTGAATAGGAGCTCTAGGAAGGACAATTACCCACTACCAAAGATGGAACATATATTGCAGAGGGTGACAGGGGCGTCTAGGATTTCCATGATTGAGGGATTTTTGGGCTACAATAAGATCTTTGTCTTGCCAGTGGACAGAGAAAAAATAGTCTTCACGACTCCTTGGGGTACATTCATGTATGCCAAGATGCCCTTTGGATTAATGAATGCAGGAGCAACCTTTCAACAAGATATGGATATCTCCTTCATTGGGGAGAAGAATAAGTTTGCAGTCATCTATTTGGATGACATAACAGTCTTTTCCAGATCTGATAAAGAGCATTGCTATCATTTGAGGAAGGTCTTCTTGAAATGCAGGAGGTTCGGTCTCTCTTTGAATCGCAATAAATCATTATTTTCCATGAAGGAAGGGAAATTAATGGGGCACATAGTATCAATTGAGGGGGTCAGAATTGATCCTAGTACGGTCGAATGAATCCAAACCCTATCACTCCCAAGGTCCAGGAAAGAGGTTCAATCCATCCTGGGAAAAAATAATTTCTTGAGGAGGTTTGTTTCCATTTTTTCTAAACTAGTGAAGCATATCACAATCATGCTTAGAAATGGAAATAAAGTAAAATGGACTGTTGAATCTCGAGAATCCTTCTGACAAATCAAGAAGGCATTGACTGAGGCACTTGTGCTTGTCAGTCCTGATTATTCCAAGGATTTTCTGTTTTTTTATTTTACTTCTTTTGATATGGTGGCACCTTTTTTATTGTAGAAGAATGTTGAAGGGCTAGAGCATCCAATTTCATTTTTCAGCAGAGCATTGAGAGATGCAGAGACAAATTATGACACCATGGAGAAACAAGACTATGCCTTGGTAAAGGCTCTTAAATCCTTCAGAATCTATGTTTTGCATTCAACGATAATTGCATATGTTCCTTCAGCTTCTGTGAAGGACATTCTCATTCAGCCTGATATAGATGGGGGAAGGAGTAAGTGGATTGCTAAAATCCTTGAGTTTGATCTTGAAATAAAGCCCACCAAACTAGTTAAAGGCCAAGGTTTAGACAAGCTATTGGTTGAATCTAATTGTAAATATTTGGGGGTTAAATTCATCCACACTTGCTTAGAATATCAATAGGATAATGTTTCTAACAAAATCTCTCAGGACAACCCCCCATTGATAGAATGCACCTAGTATAAAGACCTTATATATTTTCTACAGGAGTTGTGAGCTCCAGATGGTATGGGAAGGATCAAGGAAAGAGCTTTAAAGAACAAATAAATTAGATATTACATTATTGACCAGGTCTTGTTTTGGAAATACCCTCTAGGAGTGCTTCTGAGATGTGTAGACCCACAAGAGACCCAAAAAATTATGTTTGAGTTCCATGAAAGCCTATGTGGGGGACACCATTTCTAGAAAATCATGACCTAAAAAATTCTCAAGGATGGATACTACTAGCCTACTCTATTCACTAATGTTTGTGTGAAAATAAGAGCTTGTATTAAATGTCAAAAATTCTCTGGAAAGAAGCAGCTCAAGTCCTAGCCATTGAAGCCTATGGAAGCTTCAGGACCATTTCAACAGTGGGGACTGGACTTCATTGGGGAAATTCATCCTGCTTCAAGTGGTCAGCACAAGTGGATCTTAACTACCACAAATTATTTCACTAAATGGATAGAAGCTATCCCCATAAAGGGGTGCCTCTCATAAAGTGATCATTGGTTTCCGGGAGGATATTATTGTAAGATTTGGTTATCCCAATAGAATCATCACTGATAATGCTGCATCCTTCAATGTTGAGCCATTGATCAAATTCTACGAGAAGTTTGGGATTTCATTAATCCACTATACCCCCTATTATCCCCAAGGTAATGGACTAGCAAAGTCTTCTAACAAAAGAATTATTAACATTATCAAGAGACTGTTGGAGGAAAATAAGAAGGCATGGGATTCAAATCTCAAATTTTCTATGTGGGTTGATTGAGTGACACCAAAGAGGTCCATAGGCATATCCCCTTTCCAGCTTGTATATGGTACATAAGCAATTTTTCCTTCTCAGCTGGCCCTACCCATAGTGAAATTCCTTCAGGATTATCAAGGAGAGCATGATGATATGATCAGAAGGATTCATCAACTAGTAGAATCCCAATAGACTAGAGAGAAGGTGATGGACATAGCTCATGACCGTCATCAGAGGATCAAACAAGCCTTTGACAGAAAGGTGAGAAAATAATATTTCCAGTTGGGAGATCGAGTGCTTAAATGGGATGCACCTAGACAAGACAATGGAAATCATGGTAAATTTGAAGCCCTCTGGATTGGACCCTTCAAAATCTCTGAGACATATCTGAAGAATACATACATGCTGCAAAATGTGGAGGGTGATGAAGTGTTTGGTGGCCCTATAAATGGGAATTTTCTGAAGAATTTATTTATTTGAGCTATAAGTGGCTCTCATGTATTTGTAAATATTGTTTTTCTTTTGTTTCCAATTTATAAGTGACTCCACAACTCAATAACAAGGCAATGAAACTATAGAAGAGTTATTGGCATCTCACAGGGAGCAAGTCATCTGCCATGGAGCCTAATGTTATCACATTTATTTGCAAGGGGGTGTTTTCCTAAGAAATATACCCCTTTAGCAAAACAGTGGCAAGAAGTGGGATAAAAACCACTTATCCTAATTCTTGTGTGCACAGACACGTCTCTCTAAGCGATGCATAGATCTAGGTGGCCGAGATTTGTGTGCCTAGATCTATGACGCAGGAGCCATATCAGACCCCCCCC
>SNQJ01S0044751.1:3148-29446 GCA_010110895.2 Picea sitchensis | reverse complement strand
TATCAACCCCTCTACGCATATGATTAAATCATCAAGGTAAGCATGGAGAATGACCAATTCATTAAAAACTGTGTGTATAGGCCTTTTAAAGGAGGTACTTGCATAAAATAATCCAAAAGGAAGGCAGTTGTAAAACATTGTCTTGAAACTAATAAGAGTGGTTTTGTGGAAATTTTGCCTTTTTATTTTGATTTTACTATAACCAAACAAACTGTCAAGTAAGAGCTCCCACTTTGACTCTACAACCTATTGCAGAAACATTTTCATACTGAGAGGAGGTAGCAGGTTTCCCATAATTGCTTGTCTAAAAGTTTGAAGACTAATGTAGGTTCTAATATTATCAGTGGTATTTGAAGTAGGTTCTGAATTGGAAACCCATCCAGGGAAGACTAAAAAAAGCAATTCATCCCTTAAGAAATCTCTCACCTCCTTTTGAAAGGTTTCTTTCAGTGCAGAGTTAACAAGTCTTTGTTTTTTCCTAGTTGGTTTCATAGTATTCTAACAAGACTTGGATAAAAACCATGAAGACCCATGTTAAACCAAGGAAAAACCTTTTGAAATCCACCAAGCAATTCAACAGAACACATCTCTTTCTTATTAGAACCCTAGACATTTGTTTTAACATTCGATGAAGATCTAGGTGTCCTAATTTTCATGGAGATGGCTTCAACCACCTCCAACTGTAACTCCTCTTCCTTCTCTTTATTGCCTCCAACACTCAAAGAAGATGAAATTTCAGGAGGAGTCAAGCCATCAAGAATTCTGTTATTTTCTATGGATATAGTTTCCTCGGGCTTAATAGGTTCATATTGGGTGATAGAAAAAATGCTCTCACTGCCAGGGAGGGCCTTACACTATCATACATAGTCAAGAATATATGAATGATCTAGAGATTGAAAATCACAATCAGGTCAGCAAGGCAATATTTGTTGAGTAGGCGAGGCTGCCAAGACAACTAACCGATCAACTATTGAATTCAAATCCTTCTTAACATGAGTGATGTTAAAAGATAGAAGGTTCGAGACAAGAGTCGAAACAATTTGGGAATATTGTTCCATTTGCTTGTCGCTAGGAGAGAAAGTCTTACGTACTAGGTTCACAACAAGCTCATAATTTATGAAAACTAAAAGGTGACCACAACCAATATTAAGGGCATTCTCAATGCCTAACAACAAGGCTTTGAATTCAATGACATTGTTTGAAGAAGAAAACTCCAACCTGTATGACATATTATGAATTTTCCCTACAGGAGAAACCAAGATAATGCCATCCCCATTACCTTCAATAGAGAATGAACCATCAAAGTGCATATGCCATATATCGTCATCTAAATCGATTTTTTCCAAAGGAATGTTATCTTCCTCAGTGAAGATGGAATACACTCCTAGTTCTTCTTCGATATAGTTTATGCTAGATTGTAAAGCACTCTCTATGTAGGGTGAAATTATTGCCTCTCTAAGGACTATGATATTATTACCATTCTGAGGAATGGATAAATGTGTCCCGTCAAGTGAGAGGTATCCACCTATTAGGGATTTCCAATCTCTCCCCAATATAATTTAATAATTTCTCACAGGGATACCAATCACCTAAATATTGAGGGTTGTCCTTATATCAAGGTGAGTGTATAAAACCAAGGTTACGTCTTTAATCTCACCTATGTTTGTTTTTTGTAGACTATTATAGGAGAGCATGCTTCTGGAATTTTCATTTGTGCAAGACATGGCTATCTCTTCCATAATAATATTTGACATGACACTTGGGCTTGAACCACCATCAATGAGGCAACAATGGGTGATCTTATCCATTATCTTTACATAAATATAAAAAGGGGTTTTTTTTACAGGGTATCTAAACTTATGTACACCTACTTTAATTATAGAAGAATCCTCTTCATTTACCTCTCTGGAAATATTGGCTACAAATAATCCTTTCCTTCCATGAATTGTTTCAGATGCATCTGTTGTTTAGGGATGACAACTATGTCTAGGAGGCATGCATCTTCTTTGATGTTGGCCTACTGATTCAGGATATTGTATTTGGAAGAGGGGGGGAGAGGGAATGATTCTTTGATTCTCTGGAACTTTGGGGAACTGGGGCATAGCAGAGGTTGAGTATGAACTTGGGCTAGAAGAACTGTGAGGAGGGTTAGATTTACCTTTTGGGGCATAGGCTTTATTCTTGGTATTGATGACCATGACATCTTATGGTTTGGAAATCTAGGACAGTGATAGTATCTTCTGGTATTTTACCAAAGATATTATCTCTAGCACTCTTCTTTACCTCACACATGGTTTCTTCATGGTTTTCCTTGAAAAAGTTACACCAACTCCTAGGCAGGATAGATTTGGGATGAAAATTATTTTCAATCAGACTTCTAAAAGGAGGGGAAGAAGAGGCTGAAGCTCCAGGGGTGAGATTGGAGACAATAACCTTCTTCTCAAATGTTATCATAAAATTCTTCATGTCTTGTACTAGCTATAAGAGAGCGGACATATCTATCTATCTAACTAATTCTCCCTGGGGTAAACTAGTTTGTTCAAGTTGTTCTTCATACTCGGAGCAAGTATGAAGGGTGGAGCTGAGATTATCAATGGACTTTTACTCAAGCCTATGATGGTAAGGAGAAGGCAATGCATTGTAATAGAATGCGTCTTGGTTCTAGGGGTGGATTAACTCATGGATTTGATTGTACAATTTGGTGAAACACAAGTTGAAAGAATTGATAGTATCACCCTCTTTGTAGGTAACATTATTGTATTCCCTTAACTTCTCAACTGGGATTTTAAATTTCCCGTAAGTGGATCAGAACCAATAGATTAACTCCTCCCAAGTAGATAGGATCTTAGGAGGAAGGTCAAATAAATCGGCTGTAGCCTTCCCTTCCAAGGAATTGACAAACAAGCGCATGCAAGTTTCATTGTCATTGGCCCCTATGTTATGACAAGCATTAGAAAATGCCACTAGGTGTTCATTGGTACTAACAGTGTTATTCCTCAAAAAATTAGGTAGTTTCTCCTTAAACTTTGAAAGTGGATGAGTAGAAGGCACTAGGTTAAGAGGAGAGAATACATGCCACGGTGTAGTTGTGGTGTCTTCTTAGAACTGAAAAATTCCATACTTTTTGATGACTTTGGTGGGGTTCATAGTATATTGGGCAAGGATATGGTGGTTGTACAAGCTACCAATCACCGATGATGATGAAGATTGGGAAGATGGAGCACTTCCAGTTCCACCAGAGACACCACTAGATGCCATCTTATGGATGATAGATGAGGGAAAGAAAAATGAGCTGGAAGAATCAGATAAAGTTATCCTTAGAGAACTTTGTTGGGAAGATAACACAACAGTTCTCCTTCCTATTTCAACAATGGGGCTGATTTCGGGTGACAAGCCTCTTCGTCCTCTAGAAACATGAGAATCAAAGGACATGAAAGAAAGGCTAAAACCGAAGAAATAAGAGGTTACTATTGATTTATAGGCTGCCTACGTGTAATATCCCTCAGCCGAACCCAAATGTAAATATAATCCAAGTGTATTTAAGCTAGTGAGTTGTTTAGACATCATTTTTGTAATACACCTTTCATGGCATGATGCGCGCATATACTATGTAGTAAAGGGATGTAATGTGCACATCATGAATACCACGCGTAGTAACTAAGGTGTGCAAAACCTTAAAGATAGAGGATACAACGTGAAATAACAAAGTGTGCGCAATATTAAGGTCAACAAACCTTTGTGTATGTAATATGCATTATAGGCAGGTGATCCAGTATTATAAGCCATAATTCTTATGTCTTGGAATTAGGCCAGCGCGCCTAGATGTCAAGGGCCAATGCACCTACTTTGTACTTGACTCGTGATTAATATAAAATACATCACTGCACACACACTGACCACGATAAAAGAGATGGGGGACTGAACTTCACTAGTTAGGGTAAGGAAGGGCCAAAAGTCAAGGAATATTATATTAATATTTCCTAAAACATAAAGTATGGATAATTAGTTTATCCTAAGTTCTAATGTTGGGGACAAGTGGACAAAAGTAACTTCCTATATGACAAGTGTCAAGTTGGGGACATGCATTCATATCGTGGGGAAACTTAGCCCAGAGGGGGGATTCAGAGAGGGATACCTTACAAGCGGAAAACAGGGGGAAACCATTGGGGGACCATTTTTAGACAGAGAGTTCATAGTGATTCCAAGAACACACTCAGTTATCCAGTCAATGAATCCATGACCATTTTCACTCATACATCCTGTTATCCTTGAGACAACCATTCCACCTTTTTGAAACCTATTTTCTTGTCCCTTTTGGTTTGTGTACCTGGTTAGCTTGGAGCATGATTGAAGAAGTGGGTTGTTAGGCCTGTGAGAAGTTCTTTGGGTGAGAGAATTGTTGTGGATTGATTTTTGTTGGTGCTATACTACAGCTACAACGCTCTGAGACTTCTTGTCCGGCCTATTGCTAAATCCCTGGAAGGGAAGTGGGATAGACGAGGGAATGTTGAGAAGAGAAAGTGCACATTTCCTTGGGTGGGATAGGCATCTGGGGAATGAGAGGTTGTAGGTTGTTAGTTGAGTGAGCACCTGAGAAAATTTTGTAGCGACATAGCCTAAATTGTTATGTTAACTACCCCTCTGTACTCTGCCTTGGTTAAAGATAGAGCAATGGCAACTTGCTTCTTGCTCGACCAACAGATAGGCCCGAAACCAAGACTGAGTGAGTAACTAGATGTGGACTTGTAATGAATGCTATCACCAGCCCAGTCGAAATTAGTAAAACCAATGAGATCTAATGTAGAGTCTGTTGCATAATGAATCCCAAAGGTGATGGTTCCCTATACGTATCGAAGGATACACTTTGCATCTTTCCAATGTAGCTCATGCAACTCCTTCTTGAACCTGGAAACTACGCCGAATGTATATGAAAGGTCTAGTCTGGAGTGTGTGAGATACAAAAAATCCCCACTAGCTATCTGTACAGTGTGCTTTCAACCAATGGAGTCTCCCCACCATCCTCAAGTTTGACTCCTGATAGGAAAGGAGTCAAAGAAGACTTGGAGTCTGTCATGTGAAATATCTCAAGGAGATCTCATGCATACTTGGCTTGAGACAGTTTGATGCCTAATGCATCCTGATTGATCTCAAGTCCAAGGAAGAAGTGTAGTGGACCCATTTCCATCATCAAAAACCTATCATGAAGAATCCTCTTGACTGCAACAATTGCTGAAGTCGAGCAACCGGTGATCAACAAATCATCGACATACAGAAATAAAAGTAGAAGTGAATTAGTCATCCTAAGCATGCATATATTCGGGTCTGATTTACAACATACAAAGTTCTATGACAACAAGTAGGAGTCCATCTTGGCATACCATGCCCTCGGAGCTTGCTTGAGGCCATAAAGTGACTTCTTCAGTCGAGAGACCAAAGATGATTCCTGCATAAATCCCTGGGGCTGCTCCATGTAGATCTCCTCAAAGAGATCACTATGAAGAAATGCATTCTTCATGTCCATCTGATAGAATTCCCATCCCTTGGCTGCCACAATGGCAAGTGTCAATCATATGGAATCCATATTCACTACTGGAGTGAAGGTCTCATCATAGTCAATACCATGAACCTATTGAAATCCTTTGGCGACAAGCCTGTCTTTGTATCTACTGATCTGTCCATTCGCTGTGCTCTTTGTCCTGTAGACCCATATGCATATGACAAGTTTCCTCCCAAAAGGAAGGGGAACTAGATCCTAAGTCTGGTTCTCGAGGAGGGAGTTGTAATCTTCCTGCATAGAGGATTCCCAACAGGGATTTCCAACAGCCTCGCCATAAGACTGTGGATCTGAAGACTGAACCAAGAAAATATTCCTGGAAGGCAATGATTCAGTGGAAGTGAGTGCAATAGGAGGCTCCTTGAAATCAGATCGAGTCCTCCTAGTATCGATTGGATCACCAATGAGATCCCCTGCATCCTAAAGAGTAGCCTGTGCCCACTTGCGCCTCTGCTCTGTCTCTGCAACTACATATGGATGCTCTGACTCTACATCATACTATACTGACTCTGAATTTGAATCATTTGAGTCCTCTGAATTAGAACTCTAGTCTGAAGAAGAGTCATCATGTGCATGCTCATCATCTCAGATAGGTGGAAGAGTGAAGGTGTCTGCATGCCACTGCTGAGGTACATGTGAGACACTTTCCTCGAATTGGACACTACGCTCAATGATGAGTTGGTTTGAGGAAAGATCAATAAGTTGATATCCCTTCACACTGTCAGGGTATCCAACAAAGATGCACTCAGTTCTCTGTGGATCAAGTGCCTTCCTCTTTTCAGAGGGAATGCAGGCCCATGCACGAGACCCAAAAATGCGAAAGTGGGTCACTTCTGGTTTGAGGCCACTCTAAGCCTCATAGGGGGTCTTATCCTTGACAGATCTATGGGGAGATCTGTTTTGGATGTATGTTGCACAGTTAAGTGCTTCGGCCCATAGTCCCTATGGTAGTGACTTTGCATGGAACATGGAAGATGCCATCTCTTTTAGAGATCGATTTTTCTGCTCAACAACTCTGTTTTGTTGTAGAGTGTAGGGAACTGTATGTTGCAACTGAATTCCTACCTCATGGAAAATATTGTTGATCTCATGATTCACATACTCTCCCTCGTTATTAGTTTGGAGGAATTTGATCTTCTTTTTGGATTGTGTCTCAACCAAAGCTTTGAAATCTTTGAGGTGTTTAAAGACCTTAGATTTTTTCCTGAGAAAGTAGATCCAAGTAAAACATGAAAAATCATCAACAAAAATGAGAAAAAACCTCGCTTTGTTGATGGATGGATGTGGCAAAGGACCCATAAGGTCACTGTGGATCAGATCTAAAGGTGTGGAAGCTCGCTAAGAATTTCCTTTGTCAAATTTCTCTTCAGGGTTTTTTGTGAGAACACATCCCTCACATACTCCATTGGAGAAATGGATGTATGGTAGACCATCAACTAATATATGCTTGCTAATTTTTTGCATGTATATGAAATTCAAATGTCCAAACCTTTCATGCCATATCCTACTACTTTCATCAACATGAGTAAGAAGTAAAGCAAAATCATGTTCAATGAATTCAGAAAATGTATACAATCTAGACTGATGATTTACCTGACTGGTAGCAACCTTGGAGTTGGTTTGCATGTCATAGATGTCCACAAAATTTGGTGTGAATATGACTTTCTTTCCGGTGCTAGAATTCATCATTTGATACACAGAGATAAGGTTGACAGAAATATTGGGAACATGCAACACATTCTCGAAGCTTTCGTTGGTGAGTTCAATCCTTCCTTTGTCGATGACTTCGACATAAGAGTTTCCCCCCATCAAAATATGAGGACCTTTGCATGCATCCAAAGAAGAGTAGACTACTTCTAAGGCAGCCATGTGATGTGATGCTCTTGAATCTACAATCCAAGCATCAAGAGAGGAGTTGATTGCAATCAAGGCATGGCTAGAATTGCCTTTCTTGGAATTCAGATCTTATGGCTTCTTCTTCTTTGAGCCCTCAGGGATGTTATCTCCAAGGTTGTTTTGCTGAAGTATCTGAGACATCACATCTATTTGATTTTGCATGCTTGTGGATTTTGAATGGAATCCTTTGTGACAGTACGTGCATTTCTCTCCTTTTCTTCCCTTTTCTCCTTTGGATCTGGAGGCATCGGTGAAGGGTTTTGTGTACCCTTACTTCTTCGTATGTGCATGAGATTTATTTTTATATTTATCTTTATATTTATGAAATTTTTGGCTTCCATCATGTAGAGTGACTACATGTGCCCTTGGGCCTTTGATTGCACCCATGTTGATGAGCTTGGTTTTCTCTTGTGTTAGGGATTCGATAAATTCCTCAAGAGAAGGCATGTTCCAGGTGGATCCAGAGGCGAATCTGACAGTTTGGAATGTATATATGAATACTAAGAATTCAGGAACAAGCTTGGAGAGAATGGTGAGAACCATTTGTTTCTCCTCCTTCGATTTATCAACCCCGCAAGTTTTGAGTTGCGACAATAAATCCTTGAATTTTGTAAAGAAATCTTGGATATTATCGAAGCTTTTTGGATCCAATGTGAGAAGATCCACCTCCAGCATGTGTCCCCTCATCTCATCCTGTTTTCCAAAGAGCCCTTCCAAGATGGTCTGGGCTTCATTGGGAGTCTTACAGAAAGATATATGAAAAAGGAGATCGGGAGAAATAAGACTCCAAATTGTTTCGAGTGCCTCATCCATGCGATTTAAATACTTGGATTTTTCTATTAATGATCTCGGATCTATATGTATATTCATGGTTAAACTGTACAACCCTATGGATCAGATATGTATGGATATTTTATCCTTCCATGCAAAATAGTTGTAAGGTGTAAGAATGAATTCTTTTTGGAATTCCATCTTTCCGTTGTCTTCAATCTTTTGTACCTGCAAAACATTTTGGTGTATCTTTTTCTTAGCAGTCCATTGGCTATGATACCATGTAAATGTTTTGAAATGCATAGAATAGATCTATATAAACAATGATAAACACATTTGCAGAGAGAATTGGAAAAAGAATAAGGAGAGAAAAGAATGGAAAGAATTCTCATTAACCATTGTGGATAATGAATAATTTACACATGATATATTTTGTATAACTCAATGAGTTAGACTTGAGGTGAAAAAAGTCACCATAGTGGTGGTCTAGGGTGATCTGGACACACACCAACAGTTACGAGAGTGAACTGCCACCTATTCTAGTCTCTCATGCAGTTACGGGAGTGAACTGCCACCTAGTTGAGTTAACTAGTCAACTAGTATTCAATTAATTAACTGAACATAAAGTAGTGAGGAGTTAACTCAAGGAATCAAGTCTAATGTGCCACTTTGGTGATGATACCAAGGAAAGGTCGAATTATCATGGTGATGATCCCAATGCAACATCTAAAGTCAACTCAACTAGTCAAACTGAAGTGTGAACTGAAAGAGAATATTCTCCAGGTGGAATATTATCTCCTAAAATATAGGAGACTATATAATGACTAATTAAGACTAATAAAAAAATAAAAACATTAGGAAAAAGAAATCCTAGGTGTGTGTGAAGTAACTCCAACAAAAACTACTCACAAAGGAACATATGTTGATGATATTTTCATGAAGGAAGTGGCACGATTGCACGGAATTCTTAAAACGATTGTGTCTGACAGAGATCCGAAATTCACCTCAAATTTACAGAAAGGATTTTTCAAAGGATTTGGAATGAATCTAAACTTTAGTACAGATTATCATCCCGAGTCTAATGGACAGAAAGAAAGAGTGAATAGGGTGATAGACGATATGTTGAGAATGTATGTGATGGACAAACCATCGAAATGGGAAGGCTACCTACACTTGGTAGAAGTCGCTTACAATAATGGGTATCTGGAATCATTGAAAATGAGCCCATTTGAATCACTTTATGATCGAAGGTGCAATACTCCAGTAAGCCAGGATAATCTAGCTGATAGAACAGTAGTCGGGCTAGAGTTTATCAAGGAGATGGAGGAACAAATGTTAAATATTAAGTAGAATTTGAAAGTTGCCCAAGACAGACATAAAAGTTATGCTGTAAGAACAGAATCCACAGAGAATTCAAAGTGGGTGATTATGTTTTCCTGAATGTGAAAGATAACATGAGTTCCTTGAAGTTGGAAAGTTGCGCTAAGTTAGCAGCCAGATTTTGTGGACCAATTGAAATCCTAGAAAGGATTGGTCCTATTGCTTATATGATTGCATTTCCTGCATCTATGTATGTTGATAATGTCTTCCATGTATAATTTCTAAAGAAATAAATACCCGATGCTAATCATGTTATTGATTGGAATTTTATTCAGGCGGAGCAAAAAGGCGCTTTCCAAGTGCATCCGGTGTGCATTCTAGATCGAAAAATCAAACAACTCTGGAATCGAGCCATAGGGATTGTAAAGGTCTAGTGGACCTGGTATGGACCTGAAGACACTACTTGGGAGCATGAGGATGCAATGTAGGCAAAGTACCTGCATCGTTTTGAAGAATTTTGAAAATTTTGTTGTATATGGATACATGATGCATTGAGGACAATGCATAAATAAGGGGAGGGGATTGTAATATCCCTCGGCCCAACCCAAATGTAAATATAATCCAAGTGTATTTAAGCTAGTGATATGTTTAGACATCATTTTTGTAATACACCTTTCATGGCATGGTGCATGCATATATTGCGCAGTAAAGGGATGTAATGTGCACATTCTGAATACCACACATAGTAACTAAGGTGCGTACAGCCTTAAAGACAGAGGATACAACGCTCAATAAAAAAGTGCGTGTGATATTAAGGTCAATGAACCTTTGTGTATATAATATGTGTTATAGGTTGGTGAGCCAGTATTATAAGCCAAAATGCTTATGTCTTGGAATTAGGCCAACGTGCCTAGATGTCAAGGGCCAATGCACCTACTTTGCACTTGACTCATGATTAATATAAAATACATCACTGTGTGAAGATCGACTACGATAAAAGAGAAGGGGGACTGAACTTCACCAGTTAGGGTAAGGGAGGGCCAAAAGTCAAGGAATATTATATTAATATTTCCTAAAACATAAAGTATAGATAATTAGTTTATCGTAAGTTCTAAAGTTGGGGATAAGTGGACAAAAGTAACTTTTGATATGACAAGTTTCAAGTTGGGGACAATCATTCATATCGTGGGGAAACTTAGCCCAGAGGGGGGATTCAGAGAGGGAGACCTTATGAGCGAAAAATAGGGGGAAACCATCGGGGGACCATTTTTGGACAGAGAGTTCACAGTGATTCCAAGAACACACTGAGTTATCCAGTCAATTAATCCATGACCATTTTCACTCATACATTCTGTTATCCTTGAGACATCCATTCCACCTTTCTGAAACCTATTTTCCCATCCCTTTTGGTTGGTGTACCTGGTTATCTTGGAGCGGGATTGAAGAAGTGGGTTGTCAAGCTGGTGAGCAATTCTCTGGGTGAGAGAATTGATGTGGATTGATTTTTGTTGGTGCTAGACCGCAACTACAACACTCTGAGACTTCTGGTCCAACCTGTTGCTGAAGCCCTAGAAGGGAAGTGGGGCAACCGAGGGACTGTTAAGCAGAGAAGGGGCACACTTCTTTGGGTGGGATAGGCATGTGGGGAATGAGAGGTTGTAAGTTGTTAGTTGAGTGAGCACCTGAGACACAGTCTTTCCTATTGTCCATGAGCCTTAGCCTGGATAGGAATCCCTTTCCCTGGGTGGAGTTCAGTCCTAGCTCGAGGGTGATTCACTGTTGAGAGTGATGAACAATGTAGTCTATGGCTGGGAGTTTCATGGGCAGTCTGTAAGCAGTTGGTGACAATATTTCTAAGATAAGTACCAATTGTATGATAAATGGATGTGTTGTTTTGTTATTTACATACCCATGTTACGATTTTATCATATATGTGACTATGTTGCTTGTGTTCTTATGGGTAATTTCCTGTAAATGAGTCATATCGGTAATTACTATTATTTTAATATAAAAGTCATATGTTATAGAAAGTAATGGTTTGTTTATATTTAGATGTAAATCTTCCAGGAGCGTGTTGTATGTATATGCTTTAGTTGCATGTAGTCTAAGAGTAAATTTATGTGGCATTTCTTAGTTTACTACTAGGTATGCCACTGTATGTTTTGCAGTAAGAGAACATAAGGCATTCCCTAGAGTAGCATGTCCCAGCCTCATGGGTGGGAATGTTAGCGACTGGCATTAGAGCATGAGTGGTTTCTCTGGAGTGGCATACCTCGGCCTCAGGTTGGTCGAGGGGTTCGTTACACTATGTCTAGCTTCCAATTGTTCTTGATTGCTAATATCTTGCTCAATTGCTGCTAATCTTTTATCAACAAGAAACTTGTTGGAAATTCATTTTTTATGTAATTTTATGAACATAACAATTGCTGAAATAGATGTAAGAATAGAAGTAAAGACACCAAGATGATAATAAATACAGTTG
This sequence comes from Picea sitchensis, assembly GCA_010110895.2. Classification (NCBI taxonomy): domain Eukaryota; kingdom Viridiplantae; phylum Streptophyta; class Pinopsida; order Pinales; family Pinaceae; genus Picea; species Picea sitchensis. Next base: position 17,423 of record SNQJ01S0044751.1, on the reverse strand, counting down.
AGACATAAATAAACCCTTTATTTCGTTCCAATTCACCAAAGAGTCATTTTCTACAAAATCTCATACAAAAATCTTCGACCAAATTCAAACTTAGACATCCCCCATGAAACGTACCAAAGGACCTCTGACAGAAAACCAAAACTGAACACTAAAAGATGGATTAGATTTCCACATATTGCTGCCCACTCAACTCTGCAAAATAGCTTTTATCAGTCACGAAAATTAATTCATAAACAGACAAGTCTACAAAGAATATCAAAGATAGATCAACACCTATGAAAATCAAGTGTCTGAATGATTTGATTTAGGCCTGGATATTGTTGTCTACTGTTATCACTCTAGGAAAATCTTTTAGGTTGAGCTCAAAGATGCCTTGTAACTTAACTAATTCTCTTAATGATGGGTAAGGGGTTAGATCAAGATGAATATCTAACTAACTGGACTGTGTGTTCAAGACTGTCTAGGGATATCAAACAACACAAGGCCTTCAAGAGATGAAATCAAACAGAATAATATATCACGTAGAACAAAACTAATCACTAAACCAAATCACACATTATATAAAACAATAAGTATGATGGGTATAAGAAACTAGTATACTCAGCTATGATCCTTTGCCTAACAATCATATGGTGAGATAACAGTCACCTATGGATTATATAAGCATAGACAGAGAATTGCATTCACTCATAAGCATGAAAACAGAGAAGAAAGAGAAGGTCTGATAACACCAATGAAAGAATCTTGTAAGCCTGGCTATATTAGAAAGGGTCTCTATTACAGTAGCAGTGTAGCTGAACTCAAAGTCAAACCACCTGGTCTTCAAGGAATGAACCCCCTCTCCCCCTATGTACCTTCATAAGTTCTTGGCTTTATAGCCTTTACAAAATTTATCTCAATCCTATGAAACTGGATCAAGTTTACTAAAAATAGAAAGTCAAAGTAGTTACACAAAACTAGGAATAGATTCTATGTTGATGGTCAAAATATTTATCCTGAAAATCTTCAGCAGATCTACAATATCTTCATGATATGATCAAGTACTCGAACTCATCCTTTGACAGCTGGACAAGACTTTGGCCAAAATTAGAATGGACACTTATCCTTCTTGTTATGTCATATGCCTCCAACGCTGGAAAATGAAAGTTGATATATGTACATTTAATTATTATCCTTCAATAAGAATCATCCTCCTGCCATCCGGGAGTAAAACAATGAGATCTGGGAAAAAAGAATACCATTCTGCCCTTCTCTGTTATTTCAGTGGCTAAAGAGATAAAATCTGAACCTGTAATCCACTGAAAGATTTGCTTTCGGTGGCTAAAGACAACTATGAATGCCTACCTAAGCCATCGAAAGCACAGTTTGAACCTTTATCATTATCTTATCAGAAACGATTTGTCACTTGGAGTACCTTGATTTCTTTTTCCTTAAATGATGGAACTGTTGCTATGAATGTGGATCTAGAATCTGGATTGATTCTTGATCGATAATTAGCTGCCAAGTGTTATAGAAAACAAAGTTGAGCTTCACTCTTCAAGTTGAAGGATGCCTTTAACTAATGATGGTTTGCCATGTACATGAACAAATTCATAGAATGAATCTTCTCTGCCTCCAATGTAAGCAGAAGCCCTTGAACAACTGATTTCAGTGCTCATATTTTCTTTCCCCTGTTGGATTGGAAGGTATGCCAATAACTTCTTGGTCAAGCTTTGGATTACTGCTCCTGCCTTGTTGATGTTTGTGTTTCTTCCATAACCGAAGAAGGTCTATAGGACTCCAAATGTCCACAAAATAGATTGGAGATCTCTTTATAAGCTTCCTCAAGTCTACATCTTTGTAGTTTTCTAAGAGTCCTTAGGTCTGTCTTTTGTTTTAAGACTTCTCTTGCAACACTCTATTTTATTTGAAATACCCATGGCATTTCCCAAGACCAAGTTGTAATAGAAAAACTCCTTTCTGAATCATCTCATCGTTTGGCAGAAAATTCCTCTTCTCCTCATCTATTGTATTTTGCAATTCATCGACCACATGAAAAAGTAGAGAAAACTATTTTTTAGAAGATCAAGAGCCCTGGAAGAAAATGTCATACATGGCTTTATTGTTGATTACCATACACTCATCTACGTTTTACACTAGATGATAATGAATGGCATATTTGAAACCACTTGAGTGCTGGATGTACCATGACCTTTCCTCTTTCACAAATTTGAAACACTTGATGTCATATGTTTTCTTCAATGAAAATGTTGTTGCCAATGAGAAGAAAGAGATGTTGACATGTTTTGTTAATAAGTATCAAAGATCCAGGTTTTGATGATCGCAGAAGTAAAGCAAGCAACAAGGCAATGGAAAAGCAAAGAGCAGAGAAATGAATGTGCATCCGTTGTAAAGATAAAAACACCATCAAATTCTTGCATGATTGATGATAAATGTGGAGTGCTTCTTCCTTGAATTTAGACCCTTCTAAATTCAAAACCTTGAAAACCCCGAGGCGATGTGATTCATCTAAGAGGAAGCAATTTCTCGATGCAAATCTACATGTTCATGTCTCTTTGCTCATGGCCATATGCCTTCAACCTGTCAAACATTCGAACCATGCATATATTTTCATCACAAAACACCTGCGCATGTATTTGCCAAACCTTTGCATGATTTTCTTACAAATTTTGACCATCGACACCTGTAAATCTTGATTAAAAACAATTTGTTATCTTCTAGGCATGTTAGTGAATCAAGACCCTAAATATTTGCAAAGATGGCACTCGACTCTTTCTCTTGGCATAAGGGTTTCTTTCTCATGGCCTGATTTGCATGCAACCTAATACCTTTGACTTATCAAAAACTTCAACATGCAGCTGTACTCATCGGATGTTGCACACGCCTTCTCTGCCTATTCATTAGGCATCTGTCATTTTGACTGTGTGTTTTATTTATTGAAGAGCTTCAATCCTACATGTATTGGGATTCTGTATCTTATAGTTTTTTTAATATACACCAAGACTTATATTGATATAACGATAGGTGTGAGCAAGACATGGAACTCGGCGCTAGGCTTGAATGTTGCATTGTATATTGTGTTGAAACATATATTAAATTTGCTAAAATAAAAAAAATAAAACCTCCCTTTTTCGGGTTTCGACTTTTCACGAAGCATAACCCTCACTGTCATTTCCAAAATGTTGATACCGAAATCTCGACAAACGTTATTCTTTAAATAATAAAGGAAAATGTTATAAAATCCCGACGCATTTTCTATAAAGTTATTTTAATCATGATAAGATTTAAACCTAATAGAGTTAAGATTAACTTTAAAGGGTCTTCAATATTTGGGTTTTGCTGAGAACATATATTTCAATACATATTGAATCCCGAAATCCCGATCCCCGATTTCCCGAAAGAGTGAGAGTTAGTCCAAATTATGATTAATTAATTCGCTAACACAAAAAGTTAAGTCTTAAGTTAATCATATCGCGATTTCGGGATTTGGGGTTCAACGATAACATATCTCTTGTCAACACAATCCACAAAATCCTGAAACGCAAAATCCTGACCCATAATTTGTGTTAAAATATTAATCCTAGTTAATCCTTAATCCTAGTTAATTGATTCGCTAATGTCAAAAGTTAAGGCTTAAGTTAATCATTTCGCATTTTTAGAAATTAGGATTCATCGATGACATACTTCCTGTCAACACGATCCCCGAAATCCCAAAATGCTTAATACTGATTAATTAATAAATCAAAACGAAATTAAGTCCCAATTTAAAAATGTCGTGATTTCGCAATTTCGAAAATCGGGATTCAGTGATAACATACCTCTCGTTAACACTATCCCCGAAGTTCCAAAATACGAAATCTCATTTCTTAATTTGGGTTTAGTCTAAATTAACTCTGTTTTGGAAGCATGATAAGTGACAATCAATCTTTTTAGGTTAGTTCATGTTCCAGTTTCGATCAAATGGATTTTTTCGATTTTTGAATTTAAAAGTGCCAAAATACGACCACTTAAATAAAGAATAACTGGTGACATGTGACACTAATGCGTATCTTAGTAAATATCTACTGCAATAAATGTCTTGAATTCTTGTCAGCCGCATCAGTCCCTTCATCGTTAAATGATATAAAAGAGAGTTTGAAGGTCTGTGTTTCGCAACATTTTATGTTTCATACTATCAAGCGCAAGACGCATTTAGCTGAACTCATATACTCCTTTGTGAATAGATTTTCCATCTAACTTAAAGTCATGGCACCAAAGAAAGCACCGAAGAAGATTGAGGATACACAAGAAGGAGATATCATATCTAACACTAGGCCACATGCTATAGACTCAATTAAATCTTGGACTCAAATATCTGAACTCCTGGAATATGAATTCCAGAATTCTCATACTGATTTCGAGAACCACTTTTGGGATATAGTTGAATCAGAACTTCATAAGATCACGGCGCGCCCTCGGCTTATGGCGTACATTGATATGATCAGTTGGGCCTTGGAAAAGGTTGATATTCCAACGAGGAGCATTCTAAATGATCAAGGGGTCATTATCGGCTCATTCAGACCAGAGCATATACAAGTAATGTATAAAATCTCTCCAAATCCTAAATATATTTATAATGCCAAGTTTTTAGCTGAATTTCAAAGGAAGGAGTGTATTGAGGCAGACCGAACTTATCCTGATTTAATCAGAGGTTGGTGGAGATGTCCATCAAAATTTAGGGCTGATAACCATGGAATTTATGCCACAACCTCTTTGAACGAATACATGGTCTATGTAGCCATTATGCTGTATAGAATTTTCGAGAGGAAGGATCCCTGCCATTTTTCTGTAGATTGGGTGTCCTTGGAAGAAGCTTCAAAAGGATACACTTTCAACTAGAGTAAGATTATGTTTGATACCTTAGCTCAATAAGTTTCAAATTACAGAGTTGCAAAATCTATAGGTCAACCAGTGGCCTTTTATATGTCAGCATACATCATGGATGCAATTTGATTTTTGACTCCATTTCCCTTGATGAATTGGAGTTGGAACACAACTTGCCTTGAGCCCATTCATGAATATCATTCTACAATTTGGGAAGAAAATGCTAAGGACACATTTTATGAAATTTGTCATTTTGTTATAATTCCAATGTATAAACTATTTTATGGATGTGAACCTCCTCGCATTTCTGATATAGTCACAGAAAATCTCAAATCAATAGTCGACTGGTTCATTGACTGAAATTTCTCCTACATTAGGGTTTTTGGCTATTCTATCCCTCCTCATGCACTCCCTAAATTTCTATCAAACAAATTGGTGTGTAGAGAGGTAGCCCACCAGATAGTAAAAGGTGGCATTGGATTAGAGCTAAAGGCAACTCAGAAGAAGTCATGGCCAACTTTCCCTGTACATATCGGGAAGTTTTCATCGCTGAATCTAGTCCATTCTAAAGTGGAGGCTGAATCACTAGAAGAACTAAAATTGGTAGATATTGAGCACATAAAGCATGACCCTTACCAATTAGTAAGCAGACATTTGATGCACTGTAATTTGAAATCCTATGAGCACGAAACATCTATTTATGATGACATATTCAAGGAGGTTAAATCCTATGAATAGGTATTGAACAAGGTATGGGCCATGTCACTTGACTCACAGGTTGGTTTCATGTCATTCCAAAGCCATAGGCAAAGTTGTTTACAAAAGAGTTTGTAAGGAGAAGGAAGGAAGGGCCTCCCCTAGGCTTTGGAACAAATGTACAGGATAAAGCAAATACAAAAGGAAAGATGAAGGAGACTGAAATACCTCCACAAGAAACAAAAATTTCCTAGACAAAAGAATCAGAGGTAGGGAAGGGAAAGGAGCTAGAAACATCCCCAGAAATCCCCGAGGATGTTCCCAAAAAGGTAGGAGGAACAACATCGGTGGAAATTAGTAGTCCCGTTACTTCTTTGACTCCATTGCAGTCTACCTATGGAAACCCCCAAGAGGGAGCTCTATACGTTAGTGATCTTGAGCCTATTTCCAGGGATCAGATTCCTTCATCCGATTATTTTTTCAGTAAAAAGAGAAAGGCTATCCTAAAATAGGAAATGCATCCAAGAGGAGATATGATGATCAAAAAACACAAAATCATTATTGATGGACAAAAACTTAAAGAGGGAAAATTCACCACAAAGATAGCAGGCACAATGGGAGCCTTAGCCTCAACAAACTTGTACTCTGTGGGTAGTTTGACAACTATGTTAGAACAAAAAGACCAAATGATAGCTAAGCTACAGGGTCAATTAAAAGAAACTAAAAGAAATATCATTTGGGGGATAAAAAAGGGTCTTGAACGAGCTAGACTAAATGACATTCAAGAAATTCAACAGATGAAAGCAAGCTTAGAGGAATCAAATCATAAAATATAGGTCACTCAAGCACAAGTTTTACAACAACAGGAAGTGAATAAACAATTGCAGAAGAAGATGAATTCAATCCAAAATCAAGTGGTATAAATGGAAGTTTTTCAAGCCCAGGCTTTGGAAATTCATGCAAAAATAGAAAAAGAGCAACAAAGATTGATCTCTAAATTAGAAACTATTCAAACTTATTATCAGGAAACAAGCAGATCCTTGGAGAATATTCGCCTAAAAGAAAGAGAAATAAAAGCAGCCAAAACCACCTTTCAAAGGGTAGTAACTCTTTAAGCAAAAGAAGAAATTGGAAAGACTCATAAGTTATCTGTTTCAGAATAGATAAAAGGGGATATAATACTCAAGGTTTGGGAGGCAAGCCTTGCTGAAAACAAAAAAATAACCAAGGAGGTTAACGATGATTGTGAAGCAATTTTTGATCTTTTAGATAAGGCTTCATTAAATATCAGAAGAGACGACTGCCCTGGTTTATTAGGAGAAATTAATATTGGTAAACATCAATTAAAATTCAAAGAGGATTTGGAATAAATTCAGATAGAGATCTCACATATAAAGGTAATTGATGTTACATAGATTAATAAGTGGATGGTGAGGACAAATTTGAAGCTACAAGCTATTGGGTTTACAGGAAAGATAGTTGAAGACCATCTACCAGGGCTACAGAAAAAATTCTTCCTATTCTAGGTGAAAGATATTCCAGAGACCCCTACAGTGTTGGTGCACCTCCTGGGAAAATGTATCGATTATCTGAGAAAAGAAGAATCAAATTCATTGACAAAGAAGTAAAGTATTATGTTGAATATTTCAGCATCAAAATTAATCAAAGAAGTTAAATATAGAAATAGAAACGGTTCACTATTTCATATTCATATAACCGTTAGTCTCCAAGAATTAGTTAATCACCAACAGAAAAAAAGTTGGGTGATGATGTATAAATATATTTTCACAAGACTGAGAGGGGGCTTTTCATTTTTTGAGAGTCGATTGTATCAAAAGTTTACCAATTTGAAATAATATAAACGATGCATACGAGATTTTGAATTATGTTCCCTTGAAGCTATGTATCCCTTCACTCTGTTTTCAATGTCTTTCAATATCTTGTGCTCTATGTATTTCTAATGAATGATCAATTACAGTTTAATTCAAAATTCTACTGTAATTTGAATGTATTTGACTGTCAAATTATTTATAGTTTTTCCTCTGTGGCTGCTATCAGTGGTTTCAAGACCTGTATGTCTGTCAGGTGGTTATATCTTAAAATTCATTAGAAATTTTATCTTTCTTTCTTTCTCCTGTTATGAAATGAGATTCTTTCAAGATTAAAGCCTCATATTCTCTAACAGTGTTTCTTCGTTTGTTTTATTTTAATATCCTCAAATTACTTCAAGTATAGGAAACGACCTTTATTGTTATTATGCTATTATTTTGAGTTCTAAATTTCCTTTTACATTTCATTCCACAAAACTAAAGAAAAAAAAATTCCAATACTTTTTATAATCTAATAAAACTTTAATCCTCATGACTGTCCCAAGTAACAGGCAACCTAACATAGAACCCGGTCTACAGGATCAAACTACCATTGCTTTGAACTTATTTAAAACCATCCTATAAACAACAACTACATGAGTCAAATTAGAACGTTCATGGGCAGTTATTGAGAGAGAAATTAACATCCAAGAACAATGGGAAACTAGACAGAGACAGTTGAGAAACCGACTCTGATTTACCCTTTCTAATTGATTCTTTCACCTTAACTCTGGTTTTTTTTTGGATGCCTTGATGGTATACTTTAGAGCCTTAAAGCATAAACTCAAGAACAACATATTTTTGGCATTTTTAGCATCGGAAGTCACTCCTGGATTGCTTGCAGGAGCAGAGCCCGACACCCATCAGTTTAATGTCATGGTTTGTTTAGAAATGGGTGACCGAATGGAGATAAAGACTAGAGGAGACATCACTCTAACTCAGGGACTGTATCTGGTACGTAAAGAACAAAAGAGGTCTGGAATCCTAACTTCAGCCAGCGGGTTGATTAAAAAGGTGAGCAGGTGGAAGACTTGGTAGGAAGGGTGAGAAAACAGCTTTGGGCAATAGGTTTTCAACGGTTTGCAGAAGAAAGACTCTTTATGCAAGATCCTCTTGGTTCAGGGTCTCAAGAAACTAAAAAGGGGACTTGACTGGATCCTCCAATTCCAAGTCACTTAGCGTTAATAAAAATCACAAGGACTGATCAGAGACAACATAACTATTACAGTAATCCAACATACATCATCCTATAATAGTTACAACTCGACTGGATCCTCCAATTCCGATCCGTTCTAACACAGTATAACAAAGATGTAAAGGAAACTGGCATCCATAAGGCAAGAAGTCTCAAAAGTCTATACATAACCGGAGTATCAGTGCTTCATCAAAGTGTTACAACCAGGAGCTCTGCTAAACCATCGATACCTTACAAATTACAAAGACTGAGTTTATATACTTTGAGAAAAATGCCTCACAGAGGCATGTGCGACCATCTGAAGCTTGGTGTCCCTTCAGCCAAAATATGATGGGCTTTCTCTGTCAGACGCCTCCTTAACTGTGCATGGATTCTGCAGGGGGAGTAGCTGGGCCAGTAAATGCTGAGCTAGCATGTGCAGACCTCCTCCAGCTGGTCGAGAACTCGGCATGGCCTCTCTGGAAAAATGGGTACACATGACCCTCTCGAGTAGACTATTCTCTAGGCCCTCCATAATTCGCACTTAATGACTGAGGAGAGGTCTCAAATACCCCTCCTTACCTTCATTTACTCCGGGCGAGAAATAGTATTGATATCAAGCTGAATTGGCATCTAGAGAACACAGTGATCCCTTCTGCAGCCAAACCCGACACTTTGACCGTTTGCACAGTTCTTTCTATCATCCCCCAAGTGACCACGGGCTATGACCCTGTTCCTATCTTCAAAGGCGCTTTCACCGCTTCGCATCTCGCAGCTGGGAAGAGGCTGGTCCTCGATCTTCAAAGTTGCGAGGGGTGAGGAGGTGAGGAGCCTAATCGTGCACCACGTGTCCCTCTGGATGGACAGATGAGATCTTTTCGGCAATACTGTGGGCCCAAGCCCTGGATGCCCTCGGCACTTCACGTCTCGCGGCTGGGAGGAGCTAATCCTCGATGTTCAAAGTTGCGAGGGACGAGGAGGCGAGGAGCCTAATCGTGCACCACGTGTCCCTCTGGATGGACGAATGAGATCTTCTCGGCAATACTATGGGCCCAGGCTCTGGACACCTTCGGCAACTCAATAATGTGATTGCTAGGTAACTGAATAATGTCATGCTTTTCTATTCTACTCAGCAACTCAGCCCCATCAAACCTCTCCTCAGAGGAGGAATCTTGGTCGATATGCATTTCTGAAAATTCTTCGATAGTCTCCAAGAATTTCTTGATCTCAAGATCATCCTCAAACACCTTCCAATGCTTGACATTGTCGGGTATGGAGGGCCTGTATTTTACTTCTACTTCATACCTCAGTTTGGGCGGCAAGGGTACCTTGAAAATTCTTGCTGATGTAGCCAAGGAATCTGCCACTGTGTTTTCTTCTCTTGGGATGAAAGAAATGTTGAATGCTGAGAAGAAACTATCAACTAGGTCCCACACCTCATTTCTGTAGCTTCTGAGTCGAGGATGCTTAGCCTGATAAGCATTTCTGATCTGCTGGACCACCAACTCTGCATCACTGAACACTGCTACCTCCTGAATTCCCATTTCCCTTGCGGCTCTTAACCCTAGGACAAGAGCCTCATACTCTACCACATTATTGGTAGCTTCAAATTCTAATTTGTATGAAAGAGATATGGTTTCCTGAGCAGGTGACACAAAAACCACCCCAGCTCCAGCGCCTTCCCTAGAAGAAGCTCCATCAAAGAATAGTTTCCAAACGGGGGTGATGGAAGGAGGAAGTTTTGGGGAACTAGTGGGCTGCTTTATGAGTTTGAGAGGAGGCTCGGGGGCATGGGTGAGTTGTAGTAAACTAGAGCCTAAATCAGTGTCTAAGGGAAAAATGGGGTGGTTGGTAGGGTTGGCTTCATCGCTGATTTTATAGGCCAATTGAGCTTCCCTGTATAGTCTTCTATTCTCTCCTCCAAACACTGGGATAGTAGCATATGTGAGGTCCATCTGCAAGGTTCCCCCCAGTATTTTTATCCAAGATCTTGATAACAGCATACCAAACTTGGGGGGGACATTAGCTACTACAATATCCATGACCACACTCTTCATGGGCAGTGGAAACAAGGTGACAACCAGGTCTTTAATAACTCCAAGACACTAAACTCTCTTGGAGTCAAAGGAATAGAGGTCATGATAGGCTCGGGTGACTTCTAGTCCTAACTCTTCCATGACAGTTTTGGGCATGAGGTTGTGAGAAGCCCCTGAATCCATCAAGCAGTTATGCAACACTTTATCATGTATGTTAAGGGATGTGTAGAAGGGAGGGTATGAATCATCTCTATATTCTACCATGGGACCTAGGACAACTATTGGATTTTCATCTTGGAGGTTTATGGAGTCTGTGGGAAGGCATGAGGCTTCAGACTGTAAAATCTCAGAGAATCATTTTTTAACTTCTCCATATTTAATTAGCTCAGTGAGGGGCACAGGGATTCTGATCTTTTGAATTTCATGCTCTAAATTAAAAGAAGACGAGAGCTTTGGGATTTCTCTTATTTCGGGAACATGACTCTGAATAATGGGAGAGAGGGGTCGGGTCTTCTTACCTTTGTAACTATTTGTTACTTCATTAGTAGGTTTCTCTATCCTAGCAAACTGCTCAGGAACGCCAGGCGCTATAGTCTTTTTCTTGGACCTCAGATCATACCTGCCTTGGCCGCCACTAGTCTTGTCTCCCTTGCTCAGTTCATTTAGTTGACTATCCATGAGAGACTTCTCGTATGCTGATTGAGTGAGATGAGGAAAAGGAGGAGTTTCTTCGATGCAGTGGATCTCAGGATCAAGATCATCTGATTCCCCTTCTCCCCCCTCGGCCACAAATTTTTTTTGGAAAGGGGCCTGAATTTTCTGGTCTTCTCTGTCTCTTCCCCTCTCTCTTTGCACATTCAGGGGAGTAAAATTGTTCAGCCTCCTGAAAAATCATTTGTTTTTAGTGTTCTGAGGGCCCTTGTATGCCTGCCTCCCCTTGACCTTCATTCTCTCCATCTCTGCAGACAGAGACTTCACCATCTTGGTTAGTTCATCCACTTGAGGGTGGGACACCGATGATCCAGAAGTTGAGGTTTCCGACCTTCCCTTTCTTCTATCTGCGTCAGCCTTGTTCCTCAGTCTGTCGGCTGCTAACACATTGGATTCCACCTCTATGGCTGCATCTTTTATTTGAGCTAAAGAGGTGGCTCTTCTTTCTCTCAATAGAAGACAAAAATCGGGGCCAAACGCGCTAGCATAAGAAATTTTGGCCGAGGCTTCTGAGGGTTTTATTTCGGCATGAATTTTATTATACATCTTTTTAAATATTTTGGATAAGTCAGAGACAGACTCTCCCTCCATTTTCTTCAAATACCCAAACTCTATCATGTAGTACATGAAATCTTTCCTATCGCCCCACTGCCTCAGGAAAGCACTATCCAGGGCTTCAATCCCAGCAATAGACCCTGGAGCCAATCCTCTGAACCATTTCCTCACCTCGCCATCCAAGCTATGGACAAAGACTCTCATCTAGAAATCTTCATTTTCAATGTTCAGGTTGTCTTCATAACTGTAGAAAGCATCTAGGTGCTCTTCTACAGTTATGTCCCCTTCCCCAGTGAACTTGGGCATGTATTTCAAGTAATCTCCAGTAGGGAGAGGATTCATAGCATGGGGAATAACTAAGGGAGCATATCTGGCAGTGACTATGGCGTCCATTCTATTCAGAGGGGGATTAGCACCAGCCATAGGAATATTAGGTGGAGGAGAACTTAGAGGAGAAGGAGTTCGCGAAGGGTCTACTAGGAATGAGTCCTGAAGTGGAGTGGGAAACAAGAGAGGATTTAAGGAGAAGGCTAATGAGCTCAAGTCCGCAGGTGCTCCTCTTTGTGTAGGAGTGGGAAACTCTTCTGTAGTCCTAACTCTATGCCAAGGTACAACTTTAGAGGAGAAGGGAGTGACAAGGGTTTCTCCCTCCAATCCCAGACCAAGAGGGGAAAACTCAACAGGAACACTCCCAAAATTACGGAAATGGGAAACTTTTTAAGGAGGTCTATTAAGAAACTGAGGAGGAGAAAACGTAATTCGTACAGAAGGAGATGGCGGATTACCTATTTCGGTGGTGGAAGATTCTTCTTCAGGGGCCTTTCCTCTTCTGAAAACCACCTACGGATCAGTTACAGGCGTAGCTAGAGGCAACTATGGATGGGACCACGTATGTCTGCCTCTAGAAGCCACAATTAAAACAACGGGTTCACTCCAATGGAGTCATCACAATGGAGTCGCGAGGTGCACGGTAGCAATCTCAATAGTTATGATATCTGATGCACCTTCAGAATCAGCTGATCGTTGTCGTTCAATCCTGGGGAAAATATTCAACTTCATCCCCAGCAACGACGCCAGAAATGTTAGCGTCGGAAGTCACTCCTGGATTGCTTGCAGGAGCAGAGCCTAACACCCATCAGTTTAATGTCACGGTTTGTTTAGAAAAGGGTGACCGAATGGAGATAAAGACTCAAGGAGACATCACTCTAACTCAGGGATTGTATCTAGTACGTAAAGAACAAAAGAGGTCTGGAATCCTAACTTCAGCCAGTGGGTTGATTAAAAAGGTGAGTAGGTGGAAGACTTGGTAGGAAGGGTGAGAAAACAGCTTTGGGCAACAGGCTTTCAGCGGTTTATAGAAGAAAGACTCTGAATGCAAGATCCTCTTGGTTCAGGGTCTCAAGAAACTAAAAAGGGGACTTGATTGGATCCTCCAATTCCAAGTCACTCAGTGTTGAGAAAAATCACAAGGACTGATTAGAGACAACGTAACTATTACAGTGATACAACATACATCATCCTATAACAGCTACAACTTGACTGGATCCTCCAATTCTGAGCCGTTCTAACACAGTATAACAAAGACGTAAAAGAAACTTGCATCCATAAGGAAAGAAGTCTCAAAAGTATATACATAACCAGAGTATCAGTGCTTCATCAAAGTGTTACAACTGGGAGCTCTCCTCAACCATCAATACCTTACAAATTACAAATACTGAGTTTATATACTCAGATAAAAATGCCTCATAGAGGCGCAGGCGACCATCTGAAGCTTGGTGTCCCTTTAGCCAAAATCGGACGGGCTTTCTCTGTCAGACACCTCCTTAACTGTGCATGGCTCCTGTAAGGGGAGTGGCTGGGCTAGTAAATGCTGAGCTAGCATGTGCAGGCCTCCTCCGGCTGGTCGAGAACTCGGCATGGACTCTCTGGAAAAATGGGTACACAAGACCCTCTTGAGCAGACTATTCTCCAGGCCCTCCATACTTCATACTTAATGACTGAGGAGAGGTCTCAACTACCCCTCCTTACCTTCATTTACTCCGAGCGAGAAACAGTATTGAGATCAAGCTGAATTGGCATCTAGAGAACACAGTGATCCCTTCTGCCACCAAACCCGATGCTTCGACCCTTTGCGCAGTTCTTTATGTCATCCCCCAAGTGACCATGGGCTGTGACCCTATTCCTATCTTCAAAGGCGCTTTCACCGCTTCGCGTCTCGCGGCTGGGAGGAGGCTGGTCCTCGATCTTCAAAGTTGCGAGGGGCGAGGAGGTGAGGAGCCTAATCGTGCAGCACGTGTCCCTCTGGATGGACGACTAAGATCTTTTCGGCAATACTGTGGGCCCAAGCCCTGGATGCCCTCGGCACTTCGCGT
>SNQJ01S0044750.1:0-15756 GCA_010110895.2 Picea sitchensis | reverse complement strand
TGTATTGGTTTGAGTTATCTCTTGAACATTGTATAAGCTATTTATGATAAGGAAGTTTTTGTTGGGTTTTCTTCCCCTAGAGGGTTTCCCAGGATAAATGCTGTGTCTCTTGTGAATGTGTATTTCTTAGTGATCTTGTTCTTATTATGCTCTTATCTAATGAAATGCAGAGAACTATAATAATGGCATAAACATTAACATTTTATTGTCTTAATTTTTTTTCCCAGATGAAGACCGGAGACCCCTTAATCCAGGAGTTCCAGGAAGAGGAGATTAGGTCCATGAAGGAGGGATCGAAGGCCCATAGGGGGTTAAAACGGAAGGGAATAGGACCCAGAGAGATAGGGGGAAAGGGACAAGGAGATGGGGTGATGATCAGAACCAGACCAAGGATACAGGAGGAGGGGAGCAATTGATCCTCTAATAAGCAAGAGAAATCTGTCCAGTCTCGCAACAATGTGCCCTGGTCCAGGCCTTTTATTATACCAAGTGAATCTGCCCAAGGTGGGTTTAATGTCCACTAGATCCAAATCCGAGATTAGTTCTTCCATATGTTCTCGAGCAAAATCCCTCACTGTAGTCCCCCCTCGTTTGTCCGAAGCATGAAGGGTGGTATTGAAGTCTCCTGCAAAGATGTAAGGAACCGAGTTTGCTTGATCCCGCAGAGCAAAATGAGAATTCTAGCGTTGGATTTTATCATGATAGACAGAGGGCATATAAATATTGTAAATAGAAAAAGACTTACCCAAGGGCAGGTGAGTAAGTGTCACTTGAATCCAATTTGAAGAGCATGACCAATCTAGGAGACGAAAGAAATGGGGGTTCCAGAGAGTGTAGAGCCCTCCAGATGCATCTTTAGAGTTGACCACAACACCTGTACCTATTCTCCAAAATAATTGAGCATCCTACAGGGCTACCGAGTCTTGCAATTTCGTTTCCTGGAGTAGAATAGCCAGGGGAGATTCTGATCGAATCAAACTTCTTAGCGAGGATTTCTTATGATTACTACCTAGTCCTCTACAATTCCAGGAAATTAGCTTCATCATTTAGAAGAGGATTTGGATGCTCCCCCCTTAGGAGTCAACCTACTCTGATTCCTTAAGATTTGCGATTCTTTTTTGGTGTGCCCATCTAGGGTGCTATGTTTTCCCGGATCGATGTCTTTGTTGGTTGTTGTTTCTCTTCTCTAATTGTTAGTTGACCTCCCAGGTTTCTTTGTAGTGGGTATGTTTGTGTTGAGATTTGGGTACCTTGGAATGTGGTCTCCTTGTGTTTGTGAGCCTCTAAACACAAGTGGGAAATACTTTGTACTATATACCATGTACTTTATGTCTAATTTCACTTTGACTTAGGAGATTTAAGTCAAAAGTGAAATTTGGTCATTTTAGCCTAAAACGACTATTAATTCACTTTGTGGGTGAATTAGGAGACATAAAGTGAAATTAGGGAACTTAATCCAAAGTGGGGTTATGAGTGAGATTATTATGGGATGATCTCAACCTTTGATTAGAGATGAGATGGGATGATCTCATCCATCCATCTTTTAGGTTTCCTTATGGAGGTTTAATAGGGGCGCATAGGGCAAAGAGAGGCTCATTCTCAATTGTATGTTCACCAAGAGTGTTTGGAGAAGGGAAAGAGGATGAAAATGGAAGCATTCAGTGAGGAAAGCTTGGGTGCCCCCTTTCATGGAGGTAGCTAGGAGGATGAAAATGGAAGCATTCAGTGAGGAAAGCTTGGGTGCCCCCTTTCATGGAGGTAGCTAGGAGGCTTAGACCCTCATTTATTTGTGGAGGTTGTTCTTGCTAAGAGGAGGGCGCACTTGAGGAGGAGGGCGCACAACTAGCAGGGAGGTCTTGCAGTGGTCAGATTGCTTTGAGGACAGTTTCAGTGGAGAGGCAACACACGAGAGCACATTGTGGTGCAAGGGTTTCTCCATCAGAGCTTCAGGGAGCAAGGGCGCTTCATTTCAGTGGATTGGGCAACTTGTGAGGAGGGTGCATCTCTATCTCTTGGACTTGTGTTGCAGCTTGAGACAAGCTGCTATTGTATCAGGTTCATTTGTTTCATGTACTTGTTGTATTCCACCTTTTATTCTCCACATATATACACTCATATTCCAAACTGGTTTTCCTCGAGGGGGTTTTATCCAGGGTCATGTTGACCAAAAATACCTGTGTTCATTTTCATGTATGCTAGTGTTTGGAACAACATTATTTCAGCAATAAAGATCTCTAGGTGTGTTACATATTTTATGGTATGCATGTGCTAACCTGTTGGTGACAAAAACTACCTGCTAGAGCACCTAAAAGGCCTATGTAACCGTAACAAAATAGCTATGAAGTTCCTGAACAGTTTGCTGTTATAAAACAACAACAAACCCTTGTTTGACAGTTGAAACTTAGAGCCAACTTGAGGTCAAAGACAAACCTAGTTGGCAGCTTGTTAGGACCTGGAAAATCTTCAGTTCGTGGGATATTGAATCGATTCATCTTCAAAATTTCCTTCAAGTTCCCCTTCTTCAGGGTACTTGCGAGTAGAAGGAGGGGGAATCACAGAAATAATCGGTTGATCCATTGGGTCACCAAGGATAGTTTGAGAATGATGGGGTTGGTCCTCTTCAAAAGTTTCATTTGGAATAGACAGACTGTCGTATTGATTTCTGGTTGTAATATTAGCATGTCGATTTCCTGCCAATGAAGAAGTCGGCGTCTCCTGATACTTTGGATTGGAGGTAGCTCCCTCCTATGTCGGAGATTTTTCTGATTGGGTGGCCTTCTCTTGCTGAACTGCTTGGTTGGTTGCTTGTTTCTTGCGGCGTGGCTGTTGCCATTGCTAATTTGGTTCTCCTTCCGGCTAGACCACTGTAGCTTCGGGGCATCTTTTAACAAAATGCCCACATTTGTGGCAGATCTTGCATTTTAAAGTCAACTACTCGTAGTCAACCTGTTGAAGGTAAGACCAACCATCCAGGGAGAGGTTGATGGCCTTAGGGAGGCCTTTTTCCAGATCTACCTCCACACAAATGCGGGCACAAGCCTGAAGATCGTCTTTAGGTTCCGCGTGGTCAATGTACTTACCCAGAGAGTTACCAATGGCTCGAAGAGTTCCATCATTCTAGCAATGGAGAGGGAGGTGTTGCCGCCTTTATACACACCTTAGGCTTAATGTGGAAAAACTTTAAATCCACCAGGTGTGTCCTTGGGGGCAAGTCTTAAGTCAAGGTGCTGTCACCTGATCCTCGACTCCTCCATCTAGTTCAACTCTTAGCGAAGCCAAGGGGGGTAGTCCTTAAGAAAATTAAATCTAAGGTTTGCACTTAATCTAAGAGCAAACATAGATTCTAGGAGTTTTGTTACAATCAACAATAGCAAGATTAAATTGAAACTTATGACAACAACATAAAACAGAGATTATACTGGTAGCATATATGACATATAAAGATAAAATTGCTTATGCTGGAAAGTAAAGCATTCAAGATACGGTATATGAGATACAACTAAAAAAAAGATACACATACTTGAACTGAAGTGATAGGCAAAAAGTGTTGTCCAGTGCCAAATAATGAAAATTGTTGCTTAGATGTTATGCCACAAGTTGTTGTTGAAAGATAAATGCTTGCAAGTGTTGTTTGTAGATTTTAGAAGTTACTTTAATGTTGAATGATTATTATGAAATGACCAAGTTTATTATGAAATTGCTTGTCAAAGTGAAATGCTTGAAAATAAACTAATCTAATATGTGGCCACTCCAGAGGCTATCCCTCAGCTTGGAAATTTGCCGAGAGTTGCCGAAGCCCAAATGGCCTCACCAACAAACTCAACAAAGGTGCTGGAGAACCTAGATCTCAAAGTTCCCGTCTGACTTCACACACTCCCTTTTTGTTGTTTTCCAAACATAAGGATAACTCCTTTTGAGATTGTCCTATTACGCTAAATCCGCACTGACCAGCCCCGGTTCTGATGATTTCCCTAGATCGAGCTAGGCTCGCAAGGGCTTAGAGCATAGACCGGGGAGCTGAGGGGAAATGTTTATTTTCCAAATTTGAAATGACCGAAAATAAATACTACAATTGAAATCTAACCTAAAAATGAAATAAAATTTAATCTAAACTAATCTATGAAATTGAAACTAACTATTGTTATGCGGTGTTGTGGGTTAATTTTTAAAGTTTTTTTTAGCTTCTTAGATAAAAATTTGAAAGTATGAGAAACTTAAAACAAAAATGAACAATCATGCCACAAGACACCAATCCCCTGGGGGGGGGTGAAAATTGGGGTATGTATAGCCTAATGATTTTATTACTTCGGTTACACTTTTTTCTTTGGGTACGACTTGTGATCATTCATTAAGGGGATCACAAGTCTTTACAAGGTTTCCAGATGAGTTTATTGAAGAAGGGGTATTTTTGGGTGTCCCGGATGCTCCAAATCTTCAAAAAATTGGGTAGAGTTTCTCCTTATCTGTTCCTAAACCTGCTCATAACAAGAAGTTAGTTGGGGCAAAAGATGCCCGAAAAGCTGTGGGAAGAGCTTGCAAAAAAGATGTTAGTTGATGTACAAAGTTTGCAAAAATATTCCGAGTAAAAAATATGCTAAACTGGCGATTATAATTTGTCAAAGCAAGAAAATAAAGCCCCTTTCTCAATGATATTACTTGCTGTTATAAAACAGAAAGCAATATTAAAGAGATGCCTAGATATAGCTTTAGAACACTTAAGAAATGAAAACTACCTTTAGCTTTAATATTTGCCTTAAAAAAGTAAGCTAAAGCTAGATTACAAGCTAGATCTTAATGAGAAATGAAACTTTTACAAATAGAGATCTATTCTACTTGCTTTTAAAATGAAAAGAGATGATTTTCAAATATAACTTTTAAACAACGAGAATCTTGTTGGATTTTCCTTATTTACAGAGCATTAGTGTTACTAGTGTTCTTTTACTTCATTACCATTAACATATATATCATGTACTGAGAAGAAGCAACATAAACACGCGACAGAAAAGAACACACGAGATTTATCTTGGGAAAACCCCAAATGGGGAAAAAAACCCAGCAACCTTTCTTAGATAGATTCCGTTCACAAAGCAAGTCCAATTAGATAAACCCTAGCAGAAGTGCTAGCTTAACCAAAAATACCACCTCGGCTACAGCAACAACACCATACAAAGGTAGCGCACCTCCTTGAGGAGAAGCGCACAAGAGAGAGATACCAAAAGACTGGACAAGAATAAACTGTACAACTGCAGCTATTGCGTCACCTCCTCCAAACTTGCGCCTTGCTTCTGTGTAGCTGGGAGAGTGTGAGTGAGTAAATAGATGAGCTAAGGCGCCTCCTTATTTATAGTCTTCCTATCCTTCTAGCTGGGCCGACTTCTCTTCTGGGAAGGTGTTTTTTCATTATACTTTATTCTTCTGAGCCGACTTCTCTTCTAGAGTATTTCAACATCTGTCCAATGGATCTCTTGCTTCCAGAATCTTCTTTGCATCTAAGAAAGGTCATCTAGGAGGGAAAGATCCTCCCGCAGCTACCAGAACACCAACACTCCCTCTTAGCTAGGGAGGCATCTTTCATGATGTCTTCATCTGGTAGTTCACTGACTACTCTGCAATTTGCTAGCAGGCACACGACTGCTACAATGCCTTCTGTAGCTTGAATCATCAGTTACAGTCTCTGCGATCAAACAATAGCACACACAACTACATCCAAACGATCTGGTAATCTCCATGACAATCAACTAGTAGCACACAACTACTACAATGTCATCCAATAGATCACAACTGCTGCCAAGTAGTACACAACTACTGTCCAGACTCCAGTGACACACAATCACTGCTAGTGGAACACATCCACTGTAGTAGCACACAACTACTGTTCGGAGTCACACAACCTTCGCTAGTGGAAAACATCCACCGAAGTAGCACACAGCTACTGTCCGGAGTCACAGAGCCTCCGCCAGTGGAACACATCCACTGTAGTAGCACACAACTACTGTCCAGAGACACACAGTCTCCGCTAGTGGTACACAACCACCGAAGTAGCACACATCTACTGTCCGGAGTCACACAGCCTCCGCCAGTGGAACACATCCATTGTAGTAGTACATAGCTACTGTCCAGAGACACACAATCTCCGCCATAGTCTTATGACTACGTGTGTGATGTTTCTTCTCTCAGTAGGTCCGACAATGCATTACCTCCTTAGTCACCTCACATGACTGATCCACGGAACCCTTGGCCAGAGGGGTTAGCCGACATGAGAAGAAACAACACACCTCCCTCTCAACGAGGGTGGACATTCAGAAACACTCTAAGCTTGTCCCTGAAGTACTCATACTTCACTCTTGACAAGGGCTTGGTGAGGATGTCCGCTATCTGCTCGTCCGTGGATATGTACTAGAGGTCCACAACTCCTCTCTGCACCATGTCTCAGATGTAATGATATTTGATCTCTATATGCTTAGACTTGTCATAGAGTACATGGTTCTCGGTAAGCTTCACGCAACTTTGATTGTCACAATGTATCAAAGTTGGCTTCCAATTCTAGATCAAATATCCCGGCTAGCAACTTCCGGAGCCACACTGCTTCACGGCTTGCCATGCTTGTTGCGATATACTCTACTTCTGATGTATTGAGTACCACTGATGTTTGTTTCCTTCTCAACCATGAGATCATGCTTGATCCTAGACTAAAACAACATCCGAAAGTACTCTTCCGATCCACTGCACTCCCTGCCCAGTTAGAATCTGTATATCCCTGCAGCTACACATCTCCACTTGAGAGATATCTCAATCCATATCCAACCGTACCATGAAGGTACCTCAACATATACTTTGCTTCCATCCAATGTACCTGTCTAGGTTCAACCATGTGTTGACTCAAGGTATTCATTGCAAAGCATATGTCTAGCCTGGTGTGAACCAGGTACATCAAGGAACCAATCAACTGTCTGTACATTATGGGATCCACCAAATCTGAAGATTTGTCACTCAAGAGCTTCAGATTTATCGTCATGGGTGTGGTCATGGACTTGCAGTCCAACATCTTGATTCTCTGTAGAATCTCAACAGTGTATTTTCCTTGGCTCAGGAAAATCTCATCTGATCTCTGCCACACTTCCAATCCCAAGAAGTAATGCATCAGACCTAGATCCTTCATCTCGAAATCTGAAGAGAGGTCCCTCTTGCACCCAACTATGAGCTTCTCATCTCCTATCAGAAACAGGTCATCCACATATAGAATCAATGGGAAACCATCCACAAGCTCATCAAATAACTATCTGATTTGGCATATCATGTCCTGGCTGCCTGTTTAGGCCCGTACAAAGCCTTCTTCAATCTGCAGACATGAGACTCCTTCTCATGTATTTTGTGGCTGCTCTATGTACACTTCTTCTGGCTATTGGAGCAAGTGTCTCATTATAATCTTCTTCCTCTTGCTGGGAGAATCCTCAGGCCTCAAATCAAGCTTTGTACATCTCTATGTTGCTATCTACAACATGCTTGATCTTGTAGATCAATCTTGGAAGTCACTATTGATTTCCCTTCTGGTCTCAGAACCACCTCTCACACATCATTCTTCATGATGGACTGATACTCCTCCATCATGGCATCTTTCCATTCTGGCTTTTCATCAGCTTCTTCAATGGTAGAAGGCTCTGAATCAATGATGCTGCTCATCAACGCCATATAGCTGGAAAACATGTGGTTTCTGGAACTGAGGCAAAGTCTATATCCTAGTCCTTCTGATTGGTTGCCTCCTCTGTCACTGCAACAAGGTCTATCGAGACAAGGGAATCCTCCCAGGAGATCTCACATCTCCTAGAAGCCTCTGAAGCTTCGATCTAGCTTCCTCAACTCATGACACCTGTCAGTCAGTCCTGGAAGACGTCTCTCTCTCCTATCTGAATCTGAGAAGGAATACTTTCTGAATGAAAGTCTCTAAGCCACTACCTCTCTCTGAGATCAGGCTCACTCTGAATCTACATGCTCCCTTTGAAGCTTGACTCCCTCTAAGTCTATATGATCTCCGAAGCCTCCTACTTCTGCTGCATCTGTTGACTTCTTCTGAAGTCTGATCTCTTATGGACTGTACTGGGAGGTTACTCCTCCTTACTGGATCCTAAGGGTTGATTGCCTCTGAAATCTAGCTCCTTCTGAGCTGGTACTTGGTGGGGCCGCCTGCCTCACCATTGGTGGAGTCATCTGCTTCTTTTCATAGTATGGCTTATTAATGCCATGCATCTGTATCTCCTTTGTATTATGCAAGGCATCAGGAGAACATGCTGGTTTTACTGCATCATTTCTAGGTAGGGCCCTTCTGGCACCACTGACTGTTCCTGATGATCTGAAGAATGGTCAAATTAGATGTACGATCATCTTTGGAGCCTTTTGCTCCTCACAGTCAATCTCCATAAGAGATACTCTTCTTTGTCTTCTTCTTCACATGGGTGTGTACGTTCGTGTACACAGTTCTATGTCTCGGCTAGAGACTATCTAAATAGTTGCCTCCTGCAACCATCATCATAGCTCCTTCTTAGAGCTATCACCCGTGTCCTGCCCAGAACAAGAGACAAGAACAACATTTCCATGGTAACCTCCATGGAATGGTTAGTAATCAAGAACATCTCCTAGAGGAGATCAATTTCATCTTGCAGACAAGTATATCATAAATAATGAACAATGAGCATTCTCTTAATGGTAGTCATACTGACAGTATTCAGGTGTACCTAAACATTTGATAGCAATAATAATAAAGTTGTAAAGATTGCTATCCTAGGTACAATACTTTCTTAAGCAACAACAATATAAAATATCAAACCTCATATGCAAACCTGGAGTCTGGTGTTGTTGTCCTGCTTTGAGTTTCCTTCTATCATTCATATGGAAACACCATTGTCTAAAAGACAAATTCTTCATCCTTTGATGTCTTTGAGTGCTCTTCGACATCTGCTGCGTGTGCATGGTGTTTCTTCTTCTCCTTTTCATTTCTATCTGGACATTGAAAGGCATAATGTCTCGGCTTCTAGCAACTGTAGCATCTGATCTTTGACACATCCTTCTTGTAACGAGATCTCTTAGACTTCTTCGGGCCGTCTTCTTCCCTTTTCTTTGTCTTCTTCACTTGGGCAGCAAGTACTTGATTTTCCTCCTCATTAGTCTTTTGTGTCTTGGATATTAGCCTAGATTCCTCTTGAGTGCAATCGGACCATAACTTGTCAAACTTGGGCAATCTCCTTCTTGTGCAAATTCCTTGGAAAAATGGGTCCCATGAGGGAGGGAATCCATTGAGTGTGATGGTCACAAGTTCAACGTCTTCTACTGGATCTCCAATGGCTGCTAACTGGTCCTTGATTTGCGAGATCTTCATAAAATAGTTGACGACTGTTTCTTACTTGTTCATTGTCATGTTTTTGAGTTGATGCCTCTAAGTAAGCTTTCGATTGGTATTCTTACTTTCATAAAGTCCGGTTAGGGCATCAAACATCTCCTTCGATGTCTTCAGTTCTGATACATTGGATATCAGGTGATCCTTGATTGAATCTGTCAAGATCCTCTTGGCCTTGACCTCATTCTTCTTGAACTTCGCTTTTGCTTCTTCATCTTCAGGTTCTGGAAGATCTTTCATTACGTGATCCAATAGATCATTCTCTTCTAGAATGAGGAGAACTCTGTGCTTCTAGGATCTGAAGTTATTTGCTTCATCCAATTTGTCTTCTACTCTCATGGTGGTAGACATTCTGCTAATAGAAACCCTAGCTTGAGAAATTTCCAAAAAATTCAAAGCTCTTCAATCTGCAAACCTAGTGTTGCAGGGGGTGCGCTAGGGTAGGGCACACTGCTCTGTGTAAAGAATAGTCCCAACGCCTTTGGGAAAGTGCTCAACGAGCTTGACAAGATATTGCAGCTGGAGGGGGCTGCAAGGTGTCATTGTACCGATCTTCCTTCCAGTGGTTAAACTGTTCTGAAGGTAACCAACTCTGATCCCATGTTGGATTTTCCTTATTTACAGAGCATTAGCGTTACTAGTGTTCTTTTACTTCGTTACCATTAACATATATATCATGTACTGAGCAGTAGAAACATAAACAAGAGATAGAAAAGAACACAAGAGATTTATCCTGGGAAAACCTCAAATGGGAAAAAAACCTAGCAACCATTCTTAGATAGATTCCATTCACAAAGCAAGTCCAATCAGATAAACCCTAGCACAAGTGATAGCTTAACCATAAATACCACCCCAACTGCAGCAACAACACCATACAAAGGTAGCGCACAAGAGAGAGATACCGAAAGACTGAACAAGAATAAACTGTGCAATTGCGTCACCTCCTCCAAACTTGCACCTTGCTTCTGTGTAGCTGGGAGAGTGTGAGTGAGTGAACAAATGAGCTAAGGCGCCTCCTTATTTA
Organism: Picea sitchensis; assembly: GCA_010110895.2. Taxonomy (NCBI): domain Eukaryota; kingdom Viridiplantae; phylum Streptophyta; class Pinopsida; order Pinales; family Pinaceae; genus Picea; species Picea sitchensis. Next base: position 5,344 of record SNQJ01S0044750.1, on the reverse strand, counting down.
TAGTCTTCCTATCCTTGTAGCTGGGCCGACTTCTCTTCTGGGAAGGTGTCTTTTCATTATACTTTATTCTTCTGAGCCGACTTCTCTTCTAGGGTATTTCAATATCTGTCTAATGGATCTCTTGCTTCCAGAATCTTCTCCACATCTAAGAAAGTTCATCTAGGAGGGAAAGATCCTCCCACAACTACCAAAACACCAACAAATCTAACTTTGCATGTGTATGAAACCAAAGAACAATTAATTGAGAAATTTTTGAGAAAGAGGGAGAAAATCTTGCTCAAGAATCAAATTGTTGGGCTATGGGGTCTCTTGGTGAAAGGTGGAGGGACTTCTGTTCCTTAATGACTTGAAACAAGTGATGGATGTGATCCAATCAACCACTTCTCCAAGTTGGCAACCTGCAACAAGTTTGCTCAACTTTGCAAACACTCTGTTAGAAGAAGGTACCTCATACACAAGAAAACTCACACAAGCATATTAGTTCAAATGAAAAATATGTAGATTTAGAGTCTTAAAATGCAGAAAATAATAAGATCTAAGAGCAAACAAGCTAGTTATATCTTACCCTACTATGTGACAACACATTTTCAAAGGCCTTAACAAGAGTAGATATACAAAATTTTAAAACCAATACAAGTTACCTCAAAGCTCAATAGAACATTAAAGCATTCACACCATGAAGAACCAACACCAATAGACCTCCAAAGTCTTCTTTATTCAAATCAATGAGAGAAATACAAATAACATTACAACATCCAAGTCTTTTCTCCAAGCTCCCACTAGTCTACAATGGAGAGGTCGACTTTCTTATATAGCATGAGAGAGTGATGTTTCCCAAGAAGCAGGATGAGTTATCTCCAAGGAAAAGTGTGATGTTTCCCCATCACAAGGGCGAGTCATCTTAAGCATGAAAGCATGATGTTTCTTAGGCATGGGAAAGATGTTTCCTTCCCCAAACGTGAAAGGAAATGTTTCCCATCTAGAAGGGTGACTCAACTCAAGGATGAGGAAGATGTTTCCAAAGAGAAAAAGCATGACCAAATAAGAAAGTGCGTCTTTCCTTCTTGGATGTCCAACTGATGACAACTCTCTTCAAATTAAGTCCCTTTCTACTTGAGACAACTTTCCACAACTTGAATAGACTATAGAGACAAGGAAAACATGTCCCAGACATGTTTCCTTGATTTAAGGATTGCTGTTTTTTCCTTTTGTTTGTCTTTTATGACCCTTTTTGTGAGTAAAATTAATTTTAAGTGATTAAAAATCACTAATTTCACTCACAAAGTGGATCCTTAGGTAAAGTGGGTATTTTGAATGTAAAAACGAATACCCCCAAGGCATATAATGCTTCCTAGTACCACTTTTTTAACTTATGACTTATTTACAATTAAAATATCCCGTTTTGTGGGAAATTTTTAATTGACTGAAAACATTAAAAAATCCTAGGGGGACGCACAATTTCCATATGACTCAAAATGATGACCTAGCATGGTAATATAAACATTTTAGACACTAGACTTGGGTAACCAAGCTAAGGCCTAACCATCAGTAACATACCCCAGCTTTGGAGGTATTTGAGTGAAAAACCTTAGAAATTATAACTCGCCTAAAATGAATTTCAGGCAAGAAATAATTAACAAGTGAAAAAAAACACTCTAGAGTATGTACTCATGATCAAGTCTTAGAAGGCCAAGCCTTTTACAAATTCATCATGCTAATCTCATCTTATTACAATGCCCCACAGGGGATGAAAATGTGAAAAAAAGGTGGTCAATTTGATTGGTTGGACTTCTGAACTCTGAACTTTGAGCAACTGGTTGGTTAATCTTTGGCGGCTCAACTGCAAGTCCATCCTAGTGCAACTTGGTGGATTACAGGAGGAAAGGAAGGCGGACCCAAACATGCATAGCAGAAGGAATGTCATTCTCCGGATTAAAATCCGGGGTCCATCTGTTAAGACACATTCCATGGGCGCCCATGAAATATCGACCACTTCTGAAGATCAGATCACGGTCCATGTTGTCGTCAGAAAGAAATGCATGAAATCCCTCTTGCAAAAAGAGTGTGAAAGCTTGCCTTTCAGATGTGGTTTCCAGTTTTTTTCAATCCAAAGTGCCACTGAGTGGGGGGAGGGCCAGACCCCAGTAAATTTCCCAATAAGACCTTGCTCGACAAATTTTAGAGCCAAGGCCCTAGAATCGGCTTGGACTAGATCAATGGGAATCTCATCTACTTTCTTGACAAAACGAGATTGCGCAGGTTTCGAACCTTAGGGGAGAGAGGAAACCAGAGCGGTGAAGGTCGNGGCACCAACAACCCTACCGGGGGCAGCCATGGCGAACGCAGGGAGGCGGCGAGGCTAGGGTTTACACAGTGGTTTCAGTAAGATCCCACTTGTTACTTCATAAAACCTTATGATTTGATGCTCTCCATTTCACCATTATGTTGTTGTCTTACTATAGTGATTTATGCTTCTTTGAAATGAGCAAAACAACCAAACCTGTCTCATGTGGATTGGCTCATATGTTCGTTACAAACACCTTTTATTGGCATGTTCATAGTCGTTACATTGTCCATGTCAGTATCTTGACATCAAACTGGTATTGGAACATTGGGTTCCTTGGTAAACCTCGGTAAACCTCACCTTCTCGGATCAAGGGAGTCGATCGTTCTTATGAGCCGATCAGTGACTAAATTAATGCATTGACCGTGTCCACTTTGGATTCCATATCCACTTTTTATGGACAATTACAACCATAGTTATCGGGAGCATCCCCTCCCCCCCACTCCCAAGCTCTGAAGCGCAGTATGAGCGGGAGCATCCAGGGAGTGCCACTGGGAGCTATTAACCCTTGGATTTTCTCACTTGGAAATCCTAGGTTTAGGAGCCAGTATTATCTTCATCTACTGACATTCAGACTTTTCTTCAGAGATAACATTTGATCAGGTCGAGGTTGTTTCCCATCGGGGGAAGGTACAAAGATTGGTTATGTAGTGGTTTTGCTTCAGTGACAGGGTCATCTCAATTCTTCATTGTTCAGAGAGAGATTGCTACTTTTAGCCAGTTCCCTACTTTTTAGGAGTTCCCTATTTTTTAGGAACTTCCTATTTTTTAGGAGAGAGTGTCCGGAGACTGCATGGCATTTCCGAGCATACAGTCTTGTTCTTGGTCGCATTCTGAGGTCAGTGAACCCTTTTCGAGATGTTATGTGAGTACTTTCTATTTTTAGCAGGCGGAGATCGAGAGGTAAGATGGTAATTCTTATTGCATTTCTGGATTCCTTACAAAAAATTGAATCCGATGAGTATATACACATTGACTTTCGAGTGCTTTCTATTTTTAGTAGTGTCTATTTTTAGACATCCTATTTTTGGCAATGGTCACTTGGTGGTCATAGACACATTTGTGGTATTTCCGAAATTTTAGGGAAATTGCTTTTTTGGGCTTGTCTATTTTTGGCAATGTCTATTTTTAGCAGGGGTGACACAAGGCAGTCTCCAGAAAATGACATGGCAGTTTGGTGAAGAGCTTGGATGATTTGGCCTCCATGTGGATGGATGAGTCATGAGGAGGAGGGATGCCTACCTTTTTTTTTCTCCATCCTTAATTCTCTCACCCACCTAAATCCCTATATTCTGTCCCTAACTTCTCTTCCATTTCCCCCTTTCTCTCCATTCGTCCCATTAATCAAGGGGCCTAAATTTCCTCAACCACTCCCACAAATCTCTCCGTAATTTCCCTTTCCCTAACTTCTCTCCTGTTCCACCCTTCTCTCCATTCTTCCCTCAAACCAAGGGTCCTAAATTTCCTCAACCACTTCCACAAATCTCTCCCTAATTTCCCTCTCCCTAACTTCTCTCCCATTTCCCCCTTTTGACTCATTTATCTATATAATCAAGTACATTTCATTGTACAAAGGTTGGATGTTCTACTTCAATAACTCTACACTTCAGAATTTCATCTCTTCTTCTCTCTCTTTCTAGCTTTTTGTTTGTATGTAGGGATCACTACTACAATTTTTGTATTTGTTTCCTTGGCACAATCAACCTCTAAACACTTTCAGAAATAAAGTTTAATGTGCTTGTACCGGGCCTTTTCTCTTGTTGGTGTATTGAGTTGTGAACTGTCTATTTGCAGAAGTTTTTAGCATATCATTTGGGCAATTTTGCTGCTGTTTGGTATTGTTGTCTACATAATTTATTTGCTTATTTTCAAGCTAATGAACTAAGGATTCCACCAAAAACATAAAAAATTATATCTTTAAAACCTTGGCTGTCCAAAACAGCCACAAACCTCTTTATTATTGCTTCTGTCATATTGTATTTGCTGCTGTTATGGTGTCTTGTTTTGCAGATTTGCAAGTGGTGGACAACAAGCAAAAAGGCTAGGGACACCTCCCTGTGGGTGGCATGCACTAGCCCAAAAGGAGAGGAATTTGTCCGTGACATTCTAGGGGCAAATTTCCTACAATTAACCTATTTTTATGTGCATATTATAAGTCATATCAGATCTGATTTTGGATGCAAACACATTTTTAATCATTTTCAGATTTGTTCCAAAGTGCAGAAAATTGTGTTAATAGGAACATGCTCCCAAAATCTGGGAGCGTGCTCTGGGTAGTTTTAGGATGCTCCCTGCCCTTTTCGGAGTGCCACGCTCACTGGGACACTCTCGGAGCTTGGGAGCGTGCTCCCAAGGAACTCCCTGAACACTCCCTAATGGTAATGTTAAATTCTTAAAGTAAAAGGATAAAAATGAAAGCTAAAGGAAATGTCAACTTATCTTTCATTTTTATCCTTTTACTTAAATTTTTAACATTACGATTAATTGTTTTAGGATGTTTGAGAGTGGTTCCAACCTCATTGGACTTCATATGGAGAAAGTAGAATTTCATATCCCATTCAAAATTCAGTAGACTTAACAGTTTTCATGATTTCAGGATTGATGGGATTGCAACATTTTCATTGGATTCTATAACATATGAGGGTATGCGATTGGCATTTAATCAAAAGCACCAAGCCCTTTATGTACCCTGTTGTCGCCCTTATGCACACTTGCAGACGTGAGCTAAGTCCCGCTCACTTAGTGTGCCCTCGGAGACACAATGTCTAAGTTCTTGCCCACACTGTCACCTTGACAAGAACTTCTTCCGTCTAGGCTTACTCCTAGGGAAGCCAAGGGGGGTTGTCCCTAGTTACTAAAGTTAATTTTAATTACAATGTTCTAGGAGTTAGTTTCAATTGATTATAGGCCAAAGGGAAAACTAGCCTATATGACAAGCAGCAATGCAAGTGCAAGCCTACTTCTAAATGTGAGACAGCCCTTTCCCTAAGTCAACTAAAG
>SNQJ01S0044749.1:91814-106391 GCA_010110895.2 Picea sitchensis | reverse complement strand
ATTTCTTCCTGCTACTTCCTTCCCCTTTTTATGTGTTTCTTTATAAGGACACTTAGCAGCATAATGACCAACTCTTCCACAATCAAAACATTTGAAAGGAAGCTTACCTCTGAACCGTCCTGTCCCAGTTTGGAGTTTCCTTAAGAAGTTTATCTCATCTTCCTCTGAGATGTAGCCTGATCCTTCTGTTATTTGTACTTCCTTTCCTTTTGTAGAAGTTCTAAAGACTGCTTCATTGACTTTAGATGGTCCTCCTCTTCTCATTTCATACGCAGTTAGTATGCCATGTAGTTGTACCACAGTAAGATTTTGAAGATCCTGCTTTTCTTCAAGAGTTGATACTTTTGACTCAAATTTTGCAGTTAGAGATCTTAAATTTTTTTCAACCAAAGTAGATTCGGTTATTGTTTCTCCTAGATTTCTCATGCGATTTACAATATCATCAAGACATAAAAATAAATTTGCAATGATTTCCTCATTATTCATTTTAAAATTCTCATATTGAATTCTGAGAGTTTGCAGTTTAACACTTTTTACCTTTGCATCACCTTCATAACTTAGAATGATTTTGTCCCATATGTCCTTTGCTATGTTCAGCTGCATGACTTTGACAAATTATGATTCAGTTAGACTTCCTAACAGAGCATTAACTGCTTTTGCATTTGTCTCGTAGGTTTTTCTTTATGTTGGATCTATTGGTACTGTAGATGGATATTGATATCCTCCTTCAACAATAGCCCATACATCTGCTCCCAGAGACTGAAGATAAGATCTCATCCTTGTTTTCCAAAAGATTAAATTGTTTCCATTGAAGAGTGGAGGCCTTATAGATGCTATTCCGTCTTGATTGCTCATTTTGATTGAACTTCCTTCTAGCGGCTAAGCCTTTTCAGAAGGACCTAGCTCTGATTCCAATTGTTGAGAAATACTAAGAGTGGGGGGTGAATCAGTATTTGAGAAATATTAAATTTTCACTCTTTTCCACTAAAAAACCTTAGGCTACTTTGTAGAGACAAGAGTGCATCCAGAGATATTTCATTATTCATTAGATGTCTATTAAGCAATAATACAGTGCAGTAAAAAAAAACAAGCAAACCAATGCACATGAGTAAGACACATGAACACCAGGATTTAAGGTGGAAACCCAAATTGGGAGAAAACCACTGCTGCCGTTATCTCTGTCTTCAATGATTATTATTAAGAAAACATTCTACAATAGTGTACTAGAGCAGACTCATACTAGTACGTAGGCTTCTACCTGCAGAAGGCTGCAACCTTCTCTCATTTACCAGCCTTTCCTGGAAGGGAGCTTCAACCCCTTAAAAATCGCACCAGTTTCTACTAGTAAGATGCTTCTACTGAAGGCTTTAACCCTCAGACTCGCTGCTGATCGTGTTTCATCAATTTTCACACTGGATCAAGCAGTTTCAACCCGAAATTCATTGTAGATCTGCCACCCAACTGCTACAATGAGGTTCCTCCCACTTCACACTGTTCTGTCGCCTGCACAAATGACCTCAGCCACCTGTAGATATCCCTTCTGTCAGAAAATGGCCTCCACATCCTCCAAAAGGAAGACCCTGCAACCTATCACCGTCCTTACTTGGCCTTTTCTCTCATCTGTAAAAAGGGCATCAACCCCTTCTTAAGCCCATGGGTCCAGGAACCGTTCAACACTCATCGGGTCCCATATTTATTGCTCGGGGGAAAATGGGCCCCTTTTTAAAATTTGAATTAAACCTACGCGTGCCTTTTTAAATCGGGTTTCAGCATTCCATACGCTAGCCCTCCTAAGCTTAGCTCCCGGTCAACGTGACCGTCACACCGTGACCACAACCTTACCCCATCGGGGCTACGGGGTTTGTGATGCCTCAATGCATACACCCACGTGAATCCCGATCGTTCAAATCCTGACACTCCTTTACGCTGACAACTGTTCTCCACTATGCCACTATCCTCCTTCTTTGCTGTGATGATAGTTGTTCCCCACTGATCGGGGTTTCACTGATCACGATTTCACACTACACAAATCCCTTGTCACTGGGATCTCCGATTTCCCGATGGACAAAGTGCCAACGGTGCCTGATCCTTTGCCACGCGTCCTTCCAGATGGACGACTCTAATCTTTTCGGGGTTTCGAGACCTGCAAGTCTCGATGCCTGGTGTCTCGAGTCTCCAATATGCATGATCGCATGACACATGTCCTTCTTCAAACGGACGACTCATATTAACTCTTGGGATTTCGAGACTTTCGATGTCTCAACTTTCTTGTCCTCAGGAACTCTGATTTCCCGATGGCCAATATCCCGACTCTTGCTTGATCTCCGCCACGTGTCTCCGCTAACAGACGGTCTAGATCACTTTGGTGTTTCAAGACTTGTGTCAACGGTCCAGATGCAATCTTTATTCAGCGGCTGTGATTAAATCGTGAAATCTCTCATCGCGAAATCGACATTCCTGATGTCAAGTGACTTTGTCATTTCAAATTTCCGATCCCTGATACTCTGCTAATGTCACACGTGGTTTGACATGTGTTAAATACTGCCATGTGTCACTCTGAATAGTGACTTACATGTGCATGAAGTGTTGACTCTGCCTGACACCTGTCATTCCCTGGTTGTGCCACGTGTCCCTAGCTGACGTGGTCTACTATCATGAATTGAATCGACGGTCTAGATCACATGTTGCTTTGACAGTTCAGGTTCAGTTGGGATTTCTTTCATCGCGATTTTGGGGTTTCTGTTTTAATTGTTCACGAGACTCGTGAAACTCCAATTCTCGATTCTCCGATGAGGCACCTACTACCTGTCCTCCAGGGTGGCCCACACACTATCTGCCTTATCTTCCTCGCAGCTTCTGTAGATATGATGGCTTTCGGCGAACTTCTTCAGCGATCATACGTGCCCATCCAGAACTCAACCATACACTGATTTTCTTACATGAAAACTCTTTTTCTTCCTTTGCCTCAGCCTTTGCCATCAATGACAATATTTCCAACAGTTTTGATCTAAGAAAGCAAAAAATTCAAACACTATCCTATCTTTGTAGCATGTGGGCATGTATGGGCCCGTTACAATATTAAGATGTGTTTGAAAAAGAAAACTGAGAGGGGTCCCAAGAAGGGTTGTTGTCCTCTCCTAAAGGTTTTAAACTTTGTTAAGGGAGATGAAATTGTTTCACAATCTTTTTTTTATTCTCAAGGTCACTTGGAGGCGCAAGAGAAGAGCATACTAAATGATTGTTACTCAACTTCTAGTCCTGATGTGAGTTAAATGTGATTAAAAATGATTTCCAACTTATATTATAAGTCAAAACAAGCCATCCATGTGGCAAAAAGCAAAGAAGGGAAATTGATTTTATCCTCCTGAGTGCCTATGTGTGTTTGACTCACCCCTTTATATGATGAGGGGACTAAGTGTGGTGCAGTTTTTAGAACATGCTTGACATCATTTTTAAGAAGGCAAATGGCCTTCCCCACATCTCAACAACTCTACAATGTGAATTTTTGAATAAATGCACGGGTCCCAGTGGAGACAGAGGCGCACAGAGTGCATGCGTGTGAGCAGATATAAGTTAAAAAGTGCACGTGAGAAGAATAGAACCGTGATTAAAGCACATGGGTGCACGATGCACGTATGTGGGCTAAAAAACCTACACATGTGTGGTACACGACCGAGAATGAAAAATCCAAATGGATTTTTCTCAATTCTTCTCTGAATTGGATGATTAGCAGGTTGGCTTAGGCCGATTAGTGCACTTGCAAGTTAAACAAACTAAAATAAGAGCAAAATAAACCCAAATGAGGTAGGAATTTGATACCTTTCCCCAGCGGAGTCACCAATCTGTTGGGCCTCTTTCATCACCTTGGTGAGAAAATAAGAGGTTATTGAAAGCTCAGTTGGGTCTGCTGAGCAGGACAGCTATAGAGAAAAGAGTTAGAGAAAGAAAAACAAAACTATAATCAAATATTAAACTAATAGATGCAATAAAAACTAAAATCATAAGCATAGGGACATAGAGATAACAAGAAAAAAAAGACCCATGTCACCAATGTTTGAGGCTGATCTATTGATGAAAACAAAGCAACAAGAAGAAAGGGGACTTTGAGTCCCTTCTTCCTCCGAGGGAAGGCTCTTGGACCCTCACTAGTAGCTCTTCTTACAACAATGAAAATGAAAAATGGTGATGAAAGAACTCCTTACAAATCCACTCAATGGTGAGATGGATTGTCTAATGTAATGGTGCCAAAGTGCTCTTGTCAAGGATGGAGTCCTTAAAACAATATAGGAAGCATAACATTACTTTGAATTCCTTGAGAAAATGAGGTGCATTCATGGCTTTTTATAGCATTGCATTGGGTTATTGTGTAACTGCTTTATAGTGTGAAAAGAGGCCATTTAGGGCATTATTAGGTCTTTGACCAGCCCATCAGTTGGATCCAGCCTAGATTTTAGGGTCAAATCAGCTTGAGAGTTGAACCATAAGTGGTTGGGAGACTGACCACTTTCATAAATGCGCCGTTTAGCAGGTGCACGCCTTTTTGCGCTAACAGTCATGCATCGTGCACATATGCATGCTTTCTACATTCCTGTTCTGCACATGTGCGCATGCGCTCGATGTCTACAAAGCGCTCTTCAATTTTTCACTACTTTGTATAGTTTTTGACCTTTTTTAATGCTGTGGTATTAATTCAGGTCCATGAATGACTTCATTACTGTTTGATGCTGCTGAGTTCTTGTAACCATGTGCGGACGAAATTTCAGTGATAACATCTCTGAATATGTCTTCTCAAACTCTGCAAGGTGCTTGAGGGATGGTTCTTTGGTATTTCATAGCTATCGCATAGACTCCCCCTATCTAATATTCATATTTCTTGGGAGTATCTAAGACGAATGGCTCAAAAAAATTCTTGCTCTGATGTGTGTTCATCATCATCTTCATTGGTAGATTCATTATCTCTCTGAACTCTGACTTCTTTCTTTATGTCTGTGGATTCATCTTTCACTACATTGCCTGAAAGTACAATCTCTTGAAAATATTCCTTATTTACCTATCCTTCCTTTATTTTAGTTATTTTCCAAACCTTTCTGTATCTGACATATTTGTTTTTCTCTGTAGAATTTTCTTCATATCGGTTTATTGTCAATCTCGTGATCTCTAGTACTTGGTCTTTGTTCACCTATTCTTCCTATTTTCTTATCCATACTTTCTTATATCTAATATCAATATTCTCTTTCATGGAAGTATTGATCATGCTTCTACAATTACTGGCTATGTGTCAATAGTTCTGACATTTGTAACACTCAATGTTATGTGCGACCACATAGGAACTTCTTGCTTGAACATTTCTTTTATAATCCCTGCAATCTACAACCTTATGTCCAAAGTTAGTAAAATAAAAACAATGACCATAAAATAAATTTGCATACCTGGGAGTGAATGATCTTCTTTGTGGAATAGTCCTTGTGAATTTTTGCCTTAACTAATCATGATCATTATTGAAGCTTATTAGTGGCTTGAACATGGATGGTCTTCTTGAAGATGTATCTTCAATAGTTTTCTTAGATTCTGGTTGACCATGATTCCTTCCTTTGACTACTTCTGCATAAATCTTTCTATTTTCTTCATTCTTCTTTTATATTAACCTAGAGTTCTTCTCTTCATTCTCTATAACTGATGTCGATGTTTCTGTCTCTTCAACGTTCTTGTTGAGCTTGACAATTTTACTTCTCAATGTGACAGCTTCTTCTTCAAGATTCTCAACCTCTTCTTCTTTCTTCATTATCTGAGACTTCATGACCTCTTTTGTTCTCTTTGCTTCTTAAAGTTGGATTTTCAATGTAATTATTTCTTCTTCCAGTCTTCTCTCTTCTTTACCAAACTCTTCTTCAAGTTGGTTTAATTCATTGGTTCTTTCCTTGAGATGATCCATTAGTATATTTTCTCTCTTTTATGATTCTTCCTTTTGTGCTACTATGTTGGCTTCTAAACATTTCTTTTGATATTCTAGAGTTTCTTCAATTCTTCTGGCCTCTTCTAGTTGAGCTCTTAAATTCTTGATGACATGCTGATCCTTTTCAGAACCTTGAACACTTTCCTTTTGGTTCATCAATTCTTTCTTGGATGACTTGTTTTCTTCTCTTTCTTTCTTTAGATATTTAATTGCACTGATCAATTTTTCTTTGCATTCGACTTCTTCTTCTTCATACGCTTCCTCTTCTGAATTTGTCTAACATGATGAGCATCTTTCTTCTTGTTCTGTATCTACATCTTCTTTGGCATTTTTTGAATCTACGATGTGTGAAGGATATATGTCATGTAACTTATCCCAAAGTTCTTTTGTTGATGAACATTTACCAACCTTTTCTCTTACTAGATTAGGTAATCCTTCCCAGATGAAATCCATTGCTATTTTTTTATTCTTCCTTAATTCCTTATTGGCTGCAGTCTTTTCTCTTTTTGAACTATCATATCCTATAACAATTGATAGCCAAATAAAATGTCCCTGTTCCTATAAAACTACTTTCATCCTTATGCTCCACATCTCATACTTAAAACCATTTTGACCATTAAACATTGGTACTCCATTCTTAGAATAATCCATGATCTCCTTCCAATGGTTAAAATTGTTTCCTGAAGGAACTAGCTCTGATACCAATTGTTGGATTACTGAGAGGGGGGTTGAATCAGTAATAGATCAATTTAATCCTTTTTAACCAGATAATACAAGTGTTATATCAATGTATAATTATCATCCAATAACTACAGAGTAAATAAGCAATGAACAAATGAAAAATCATACACATACACGGTACACCAGTGTTTTACATAGAAACCCAAAGAGGGAGAAAACCACAAAATTTTTCTTATATGTATTGAAGAATTACATTTATTGGAAGCACCAACTTCCTTTGTTTTCCAGCTGCAACTGGAAGGAGGCTCCAACTCCTTGTTTCTTAGGCTACAACTCGAGGGAAGCTCCAACTCCCCTATTCTTTGGCTACAACCAAAAGGAGGCTATAACTATGTACCTATAATGAATAAATATTTGAAAATGATACACAATGTTCTTCAATGAGTTTTATGCAATTCCTCCAAGTGGTAGTACTTGGAACCTCTCAGAAAAGGAGTTATAGAAAAAAAGGCATACCTTGTTGAATTTTGGCTTATTCCAAAGAGTGACCTTGTAGAGTGTTCTCCGCACATAATATTTGTTGAATGGATATGAAAATGTTACACATAATACTACTTAATGTACACTAACCAACACATTTTGGCTCACTGAATTTGGATCTGTTATGAATAATTTATGACATTTTTACCCAAAACACCTGTTTTAGACTAGTTTCAAGACTAACCACAAACCCTATTTTCCATAGAGTGTAACTCCCAAAATACAACGACCCACAAGTTGAGTTTTTTACCATATATACTTGGATATGTTTCCTCAATTTCATGTCAATTGCATGGTCTGAATCATTCTAGAAAAAAAAAGGTATTGCGAAAATAGTGAGATGACCTGTAAATAACATACTTTAGAAAGCATCATCAAAAGAATTTATCCTTCCTTGAATTCCAGACTTCTTTTCTTCACCTTCCCTTAGAAATTCGGCTTAGATATCCTTTGGTTCCCTCATAAACCTATATATATTCAATGTGCTCAAGTTTGATCTTAAATGAGAGAGCCTTGCCTCTTATTTATACTCTCCAAGTAGCTTCCTTGAAAACATCTTCTAGGTCACTTTTCCCGCTTTCCTTATTTTAGGGTTAACCCACTTCTAATTTCTCCATTAAATTTATATCCATAAAGAATAGTATTACCTACAAATATATCAAAACGCATACCATTATCCATCAAACAAACTTGGGTCCATTACCCAAAACTAGGTTCTCCAATTTCTCATGGCCGTAACTCTCTAACCATGAGGAGTTATGTGATGTTCCAAATACCACCGAAAATTTCATGACAAGCACTATCCATATAGGATAGTTTTTCTGACAAATTCACTGACCTTCATCTAATTATTCCACAAATAAACATGGGTTCTCTAACCATACATCTAGGATAACTCAATCCGCAAAGAGTCTTCGCGTGAGGGATTTCACCATAAGGGGACCACTTTGTAGTTCATCCATTTGTAATTATTATCAACCATGACAAGAGAATAACGAGTCATCTTTACATGAAACAAACTTGGGTCCATTACCCAAACTTTTGTGCTACCGGTCTTTCTTCTAGGGTTGTTATCAATCACTAAGGGGTTGACATCAATCACTAAGGGTTGACATCAATATACAATATCACTCTCCAATGGCTGACATGAATGATAACCAACAATCCATACCAGCTATCCATCAACCTAAGCCAACTGTTTGACAACTACAAACAGAAGGAGGCTACAACTCCCTATGTTCTCCGACTACAACTGGAAGGTGGCTACAACCACCTGTCCTTTCCCCATCCAACTACCTTGATGTATAAGTAGAATGATGGAACCACTGTCACACTATCACTGTGAGATACAACACTATACAACTATACCAACCTGTACCACTGACCTGCAGCCAACCTGTACCACTGACCTGTAGCCAACATGTACCAATAACCTGAACCATGCATCAACCATGCATCAACCTGTACCTAAAACTGTAACCAACCTGTACCATAAACAAGTGCATCAACCATGCATCAAACTATACCTCAACCCATACCATGAACAAGTGCATCAACCATGCACTAAACCTGTACAAAACCTGTACCATGAACAAGTGTATCAACCATACACCAAACCTATACAAACAACCTGTCACAACCACCTGTCCAAACAACCTATCACAAAAAACTATCTCATAAATATTATCAACCAAATCAGATCTACTCACCAAGATCAATCACCAAGACAACTCTCAAAGATGTGCATCAACCAACCATAGCACAACAACTCATAATCATCACCAAGATCAATATGTGCTTCTAATAATATACCAATACAAGTATGTTGCATCATCTATAAACCATGTGTCAACAATACTACTAACAAGTGCCTCCAACCATGTACTAATCATGTGTCAACTACTCATCAACTATGACTCATCAATATGTACAAACATCATCAACTATATACCTTAGGTATGTGCCAACTCATCAACTACTTGTCTCAACCATGTACCTGACATGTACCTCAACCAAAATCCCTCATCAATATCATCATCCAAATATGATTTGTAACTCTCTAATAGACCTAGTGTATATGATCACATACTTGCAAACCTTCCTTAACTTTAACAACAAGAGACTAACATTTTCATCAAACTTTTCTTTAGTCTCACATGACTAGTTTTGGATTACTCAACAACCCTAACTTGAAATAATCATAACTATGTACCGGTAGTGAAAAAAAATCTGAAACTGATACATAATGTTCCCCAGTGTGTACTATGCAATTACTCCAGGTGTGACTACTTGGAACCTCTCAGAAAAGGAGTTATAGAAAAAATGGCATACCTTGTTGAATTCTGGCTTATTCTAGAGAGTGACTTTGTAGAGCATGCCCCTCATGGAATATTTGTTGAATTGATCTGAAAATGTTATACAACATACTAAGGACTGTACTATAACCAAAACATTTTGTATTACTAAATAGGGATATTTTATGATAAAGTTATGACGTTTTTACCTGAAACACCAGTTTTAGACTAGTTTCAGGACTAGCCACAAACCCTATTTTCCACGGAGTGTAACTCCAAAAATACAACGACCCACAAGATGATTTTTTTACCACAGATACTTGAATATGTTTCCTCAATGGCCTATCAATCTCATGGTCTAATAGCAACACTTGGGTCCATGACAAGACAATAATGAGTCATCATTACATCGAACAAACTTAGGTCCATTACCCAAACCTTTGTGCTACCAGAGTTTTCTACCGTACTTTCTCTAACGGTTGACATAAATCTACAATACCACTCTCCAATAGTTGACATCAATGACAATCAACAATCCATACCAACTATCCATCAACCTAATCCAACTGTCTGACAATCTCCCCCTTTGGCATTGATGCCAACACCAACATTGATAGCAACAATTAGTCATGATAACATTCATGCTTATACTCTTTATCAATGTTTCTATCTCTCCCCCTTTGACATCAATGGAAAATGGTATCTCCCTTTGGGGCTTCTCCCCCTGACTGAACTTTCCTTAGGGATGCTCCCCCTGTCTACGTGCCTTTGATTTTTCTTTGTGTTTATAATCCTCTATTTCCCTTCATATGAATAATATCTTCCCCTTTGACAAAGGGTATCACTCTGAAGTCATATCTCTCATTCTTCCCTTGTGACCATTGCTCCCCTTGGAAACATGCCTCTATGCTCTCTCTCCAAGAATTTACCTTTGCATCTAATAAATCTCTCCTCCTTTGTACTATTTATGGTGCTTCCTCGTGTACATCTAAGATATATAAGATAAACATTCAAAAGAATTCATTTTGGAGTAGAAATTACTCCTAGTCTCTGGCGAAGATACTCAAGTTCTTCCCGTGGAAGCGGTTTTGTAAAGATGTATGCCACTTGTTCTTTTGTTCCCACATATTCAACTCTGATGTTCTTCTCTGCAACCTGTTCCCACAGAAAGTGATACTTGATTGGAATGTGCTTCGTCTTGGAGTGCATCACCGGTTTCTTTGAGATACTGATGGATCTTGTATTATCACAATAGATTGGAAACTCAACCTAGATATCTGTCAAAGTTTGTTTCATCCATAGAACCTATGTACAACATGTTGTTGCTACAATATACTCTACCTCGACTGTAGATAAGGATAATGATGATTGTTTCTTGCTTAGCCAAGATACTAAACACGCACCCAAGTAGAATGTTGCTCCACTGGTGCTTCATCGGTCATCAATGCAAACTTCCCAATCCGCTTTTGTGTAGGCAATAAGTGATAGATCCTTTCCTTTTGGATGCCATAATCCAAACTGTTATGTTCCTTTGAGATACCTGAAAATCCTCTTCACTACTAATATATGTGATTCCTTTGGTGCTGCCTTAACTTGTGCCATCTGTCCAACTTCCTGCATTACATCTAGTCTAGATGTTGTCACATATAGTAAGCTACGAATCATTGACCTCTATTTCCTCTGGTCTATAGACCTTGAATCATCATCTTTGCTCAACTTGTAACTAGTTTGCAATCTTCCATTCTGAACCTCTTTAACATTTCTCTGATATACTTAGTTTGAGAAATAAAAATTCCTTGGTTTCTTTGACATATCTGAAGACCCAAAAGGAAGGATAGTTCACCAAGTAATGAAATTTCAAATTCATTCTGCATATCCTTTTCAAATTTATAGCTTAATCTTTCATTAGTACTTCCAAAACAATATCATCAACCTAAATTTCAATTAATAAAATATTACCTTGATGTAGAGGTTGGTTTCTGCGCTTCCTTTCCATAGTTTGTAGGGAGTTTTGACATTGTTTTTTCTGAGCATTACTCTGTTTTGAATGTGAATTGATGTATGCACTACATGTGTCCAAAAAATATCTTTCAATTTGGAATCCATTAGCATTGTTTGAGCCATTTCTTGTGTAATTATCATCCATTATGATAATGTTCCTTTGTCTCTGAACCACTCTCTGAACCAATATATGAATCCATGCTCTCGTCCATACTGTCCAAGACTCTACTTGCACAACTTTCCATAATGTTGACCTATTTATCACTATAAAATCATGAAGTCTTGATTAATCTATCAAACTGTACTTATGCTAACCGATTTCTCTGAATCTGTCTTCTCAAACTCTGCAAGCTTCTCGAAGGATGGTTCATTGGTCTGTTACAGCTATCACATATACTCCCCCTGTCTAATATTCATATTACTTGGGAGTCTCTAAGTCAGATGGTACAGAACAATTCCTACTCTGATTTGTATTCATCATCATCTTCATTTGTAGATTCATCATCATCTTCATTGGTAGATTCATTATCTCTCTGAGCTCTGACTTCTTTCTTTCTATCCGTGGATTCATCTTTCACTACAATGCCTTAAATTACAATATCTTCAACATATTATCTATTTACCTATCCTTCCTTTCTTTCAGTTATTTTCCAAACTTTTTTGTATATGACATCTTTCATTTTCTCTGTAGAATTTTCTTCATCTCATTTTATTTCCAATCTTGGGATCTCCGGTACCTGGTCTTTGTTCACCTGTTCTTCCTGTTTTCTTATCCATACTTTCTTATATTTGATATCATTATTCTCTTTCATGGAAGTATTGATCATGCTTCTACAATCACTAGCTATGTGTCCATAGTTATGACATTTGTAACACTCAATGTTACATGCGACCACATAGGCACTTCTTGCTTGAACATTTCTTTTATAATCCCTCCAATTTGCAACCTTATGTCCAAAGTTAGTACAATAAAAACAATTACCATAAAATAAATTTGCATACCTAGGAGTGAATGATCCTCTTTGTGGCGTAGTCCTTCTGAATTGTTGCCTTGACTGATCATGATCATGACTAAAGCTTCTTTGTGGATTGAACATGGATGGTCTTCTTGAAGATGTATCTTCAATAGTTTTCTTAGATTCTGGTTGACCATGATTCCTTCCTTTGACTACTTCTACATAACTCTTTCTATTTTCTTCATTCTTCTTTTCTACCAACCTAGAGTGCTTCTCTTCATTCTCTATAACTAATGTGGATGTTTTTGTATCTTCAACATTCTTGTTGATCTTGATGAGTTTACTTCTCAATGTGACAACTTCTTCTTCAAGCTTCTCAACCTCTTTTTCTTTCTTCATTATCTAAGACTTCATGACCTCTTATGTTCTCTTTGCTTCTTCAAGTTGGATTTTCAATGTAATTATTTCTTCTTCCAGTCTTCTCTCTTCTTGACCAAACTCTTCATCAAGTTTGATTAATTCATTGGTTCTTTCCTTGAGATGATCCATCAATATATTTTCTCTCTTTTCTGCTTCTTCCTTTTTTGTTGCTATGTTGGCTTCTAAACATTTCTTTTGATATTATAGAGTTTCTGCAATTCTTCTAGCATATTCTAGTTGAGCTCTTAAATTCTTGATGACCTGTTGATCCTTTTTAGAACCTTGAACACTTTCTTTTTGGTTCATAGATCCTTTCTTGGATGACTTGTTTTCTTCTCTTTATTTCTTTAGATATTTAATTGCATTGATCAATTTTTATTTGTAATCAACTTCTGCTTCTTCATACTCTTCCTCTTCTGAATCTGTCTGACATGATGAGCATCTTTCTTCTTGTTCTGTATCTGCATCTTCTTTGGCATTTTCTGAATCTGCGATGGGTGAAGATATATATCATGTAACTTATCCCAAAGTTCTTTTCCTAATGAAAATTTACCAACCTTTTCTCTTATTGGATTAGGTAATCCTTCCCAGATGAAATCCATTGCTATTTTGTTATTCTTTCTCAACTCCTTCTTGGCTACAGTCCTTTCCCTTTTTGAACTATCATATCCTGTAACAACTGATATCCAAATATAATATCCATGTGCCTGTAAAAATACTTTCATCCTTATGCTCCACATCTCATACCTAAAACCATTCTAACCATTAAACATTGGTACTCCATTCTCAGAATAATCCATGATCTCCTTCCAGTGGTTAAACTGTTTTTTGAAGGANTATCATCCAATAACTACATTGTCAATAAGAAATGAAAAAATGAACAATCATACACATACAAAGTACACCAGTGTTTTACACGGAAACCCAAAGCGGGAGAAAACCATAGAATGCTTTTTCTTATATGTCTTTAATAATTACATTCATTGGAAGCACCAAATTCCTTTGTTTTCCAGTTGCAATTGGAATGAGGCTTCAACCCACTAGTTTCTCAGGCTACAATCTGAGGGAAGCTCCAACTCCCCAATTCTCTGGCTACAACCAGAAGGAGGCTACAACCCCCTATGTTCTCCGGCTACAACCAAAACATAGCTACAAGCACCTGTCCTTGCCTCGTCCAATCTCCCTGACATATAAGTAGAATGTTGGAACCTTTGTCACACTATCACCATGAGATATACCACTATACAATTGTACCAACCTGTACCACTGACCTGCATCCAACCTATACCAATAACCTAAACCATGCATCAACCTGTACCTCAACTTGTAATCAATCTATACCATAAACAAGTGCATCAACCATGCACTAACCTATACCTCAACCTGTACCATGAACAAGTGCATCAACCATGTACCAAACCTGTACAAAACCTATACCATGAACAAGTGCATCAACCATGCACCAAACCTGTACAAATAACCTATCACAACCACCTGTGCAAACAACCTATCACAACAACCTACCTCATCAATATTATCAACCAAATAATATCTACTCACCAAGATCAATCACCAAGAAAACTCTCAAAGATGTGCATCAACCAACCATAACACAACAACTCATAGTCATCACCAAGGTCAATATGTGCTTCTAATAATATACCAATACAAGTATGCTACATCATCCATAAACCATGTGTCAAAAATACTACTAACAAGTGCCTCCAACCAT
>SNQJ01S0044749.1:49756-77070 GCA_010110895.2 Picea sitchensis | reverse complement strand
GCTCTTTATGTATAGGCATGTTTGTAATAGTGAATTGATGATAGAAAGAAGGATTTTCCTCGACCGTGATGAAGAGAATCCTATACTAGACAATTAACTTGTTTGAGATATAATTTATATAACTTAAAGAAAAGAGAGATATTAAGGACAATGGAAAAAAAAACCATGAAGTAACAACATCGCATGACCATCAATTAGTAGTATGTCAGTCAATGCTTGTAAGCATGGAAAATTTTGGTGTGTCAATCTCATGAGTGATGGAATATGTATTGTCAAGCTAGAGTGATGATCAAAATCGACAAATGCTCGTCTATAATTATCAATATATCTCAAGAGGAATTGTATGTATGAATTAATGAAAATTATTTTGAACTCAATATAATATTCACTTAACTAGAGAACCAATTATGAGATAAGGTTCAAATGATGGTCAAACTAGTAGACTATAATTTAAATATTGAACTAAGGAAAAATAAATCTATACGAGAAGAGTTTCTTTTCATTAATTAAATTACAAGTGGTAATAAAATAGAGTTGGGACACAATAGGGTGCCTATGAAATAGGGGTATTGCAATCAATATATTAATATACTCAACACATTGTAATCAAGTGAAGGTCCAATGGGACCAATATAGCATAAGGTTTTCTATTAGGAAAGACACATAAAAGTCATGTCATAAATTCTCCTCATATTTTGAATCATTATAACTTCGGTACGAAGTTTCTTGAAAGGTGGGTGTATGTAACACCCCATATCTTGACCTTTAGGGAGTTACAAGATTGACTGTTTACTCATCTTAGTAATTCAATTCTTAACATTTGTTTGGGCTCAGTCAGATTGAGATAAATGTTTGAGATATGTACATATTTTCATGTGTTGCATGATGTTATTTTCATTGTTATATACCCATGATGATGATAGCTCTTTGGTTTGTTTAAACATGCAAGTTAAAATGTGGAATTTAGGTATGTGGATACTAGTTCAAGTTATGATATGAATGCATAGCAGATGTCAGACATGATAAAAATAAACATGCATTTCTTAAATTGAACGTCAATACAGATATGGATCCTTATATGAAACTATTATGTATATGCATAGATATGAGTTATTGGTGGATTAACTTACAGGTTAATGAGATATGCGATAGCCAAACAACTATAGTGTTGAGGTGACTTGGATGTCGTCGACATCAAGAAGATAGTATATGATATATGTTGTACTTATTATTTAATTTATGATTCAAAATATTGCTATGATTTGTGGTGAGTGTGGTTTTGACAGGATGCACAACTTGCCCGGAGTGATTGTTTGATGACATGACTCTAAGAACAGCAGTGGCATAGCATGGTTCGATATAGGGTGTTTAACCTAGTTCTATAAGGAGGGGTGGAGGTATTGCCCACCATTTATCCTCCAAAACCTAGAGTTGTGGGAGGGTTGTGCGAAGTCACGCTCCCCTAGATGTGTGATGGCGACTGCAAGTTGCCTGTTGGGGAAGCTTGGTCGAGATGTATGACACTTCCACTTACAGGTTCTATCTGGAGTTAGGTCAATATAGTTGATGCTCCAACTTAGTCCAATAGAGGAAAGGATAGGATGGAATATGGAAGTAGGTTAGGAAGGAAGGATGTTTTGATGTTAGTTGAGAATACTGATTGGGGATTAGAGATGCCACTATTGTTTACTCACTTGGTTCCTACCATGTTTGAAAACCTCTTTGATTTCCTATTGATATTTTAAGTGTGATAATGAGTTATTCATGAATTGGTGTAATTTTGTTCGTTAAGATTATTAAATGATGCATTACTTGTTCTGTTGTCTTACATGTCCTGGTGATTATATAGGAACTATGCACTAGAGGCAATGATTGTTTATCGTTAGTACATACATAAGATATGTGTCCGCTAGCTACGCACACATACCCTACCCATGTACACTAGTAAAATTAATTAATGTATTAATTATTAAAGTAAATTATTAACTATTTAATTGAATGTTTATTGAATATGTAAATTATATTGCATACAAAATATCTAAAAGCATTAAATACCTTATTGACTTTGAGAGATGGTGGGTATGATAAATTAAATGAACATGATGGGGTGTTATGTACCTTTTGGGGAAAATTGTCAAATTACATTTATTAGCTAGCATGAGAAGAAAGACTTTTCATTTTATTTATTGTTGTTTAATGCAAGTCATTGATATTTTAGTTTTATTTTAATCTTTTCCCAAAATCTAGATACGGGAGGTTGATGGATAATAATGAGGGTGGTTTAGGAGACTTGGGGAAGGGTTTATGGAAACTTGATAAATAGGGACGAGAAGTGGTGAAGAAAGGGGGGATTTGGAAGGTTTGAGCATGATGAGAGGTTGTGAAAACTTGGAAAATATATTTCTTATGATGGTTTTCTTTGAGCATTTGTGCTTTGTTGTTCTTGGAGTCACGGGCACGGAGGGCCAAGAAACCGAAAGGTTTCTTGGAGCTAGGAAGCCGGCTAGGATCCTAGTTGGCTAGGAGGATTCCATTGTTTCACTCTAGGAAAGCGGGAAAAGAAAACTTGGAAGCGCCCAAGAGTACATTACAATGATGAGCTTCGACAAACTAAGGAGGATGTATTTTTTGGTGATATTTTGTTATTGATATTTTTATATACTTTTGTTTTAAGTTCTAAATATTAGAGTTAACCTATTACTCATTTCATCATGTTATTTATATTTATCATTGAGAAAATGTAGAAGAATTGTGTAAATGAAAATCGATGAAATTATGTTAAAACAAAGTTGTTATTGTGTATGTGTTCAAGGTATGATTAATTTCCTAACATCCTAGATGGGTGTTACACTGAAATAGTGATTTCAACTTGACACTTGTCATTCTTTAACTGTTCCACGTGTCCTTACTAACGTGGACTGTTGACGTGGTCAGCCATATATACATGCTAACGTGGTTTGCCACATGTCCATTCTAACGTGATCTACTGACGTGGTTTGCCACATGTCAATGATGAGGTGGTATGCTGACGTAGATCTCCCTGATTTAGAGGTCATCGTATGTTCTCCAGATCCGATGGTCCTTATTCATTTTAGATTTCCAGCTCTCCGGGCTTCGGGTCTTTCAAATCTCAAACTGAAAAATATTGAAGTGAGATTTTTTCGAAGTGTAACCTCCTCATATGTTTAGACCCAAAATGAATGTTGTTCATTAATCAGTATCTTAGATTGAGAGCTTGATATTTTTGTGATGTAGCTTAGCCTTGGATTGAATCCAATAGCTCTTCTTCTAGCTTATCCTGTCCTTCCACTTTAGAATGATCCAATGGTTGTCGGATATTCACATAAATGAGATCTCAGATATTTTACCTCATGTATCCTATCCTTCCATTAATTTGATCCGATGGCTGAAGGAAATTCAGGTGATCAAGATCTCAGATATCAGCCCTTGCTTATCCTGTCCTTCCACTTAAATATGATCCAATGGTCATGAAGACTCTTCAAAGTAGATCCACGATCAAGGATGGTTTGCAGAATGGAAACTTGCAAGTGATTTAACTCGTCACCAAAACTCCATAATTTGAAGTTGTGTATTGTTGGTGAGTCAACCACAATCATTGCTATGATATCTGATGGTGCTGACTAATTGCGAGATTGGAAATAGCATGATATTTAATTTTCCTTTCGATCTCTGCAATCTATCCCTGTCATTGATCTGGAGATTGCACATCCGATGGTCATGACTTAATCCGACTTAATATGATCACTTGTTAGATCAACCACAATCGTTGATATTTGGAATTATGAGATATGACGATCTAGACCAATTGCGGGGTTAGAACTAGCGAGTTGTTTAATTCCTCTTTCACTCTATGCAATTCATCCATGTCGCTGATATAGCTTGCAGATCCGACGGTCACGATCCTCCAACAATCCTCAAGCCCATGGTCACTCATATGTCCGATGCCTGTTATATGAGATGATCAACATTGTCAGTTTCTTGATCGGATGGTTGTTGAGCTTTCTCACATTTTCTTATGCATTGATCAAATGACATTTCTAGAATGTTCTCTTACTTCTGAGCTTTGATCTTCATTCGATAACTCTCCCAAGCTTTCATCTTTAGCATACTGTCATATTGTTTGACGTTTTCATCCTTTGCATACTTTCAATTCAGTTTTCCTTATGATCTTTTGATCTCTACATACTATTTGGCATTCTCTATTAACTGATATACTGTTGACATCAATGACAATTTCATCTATGATAAATCATATTGACAATTCATCATAACACCAAATCATCACATCATAATGACATCAACTATTGACATCAATGATAATACATCAATGACACTATGTCTAATAATCTCCCCCTTTTTCATTGAGGGAAACACACTAACCTCATACACAAGCTCCCCCTGTAATGATGCTTTCCTCCTATGAAGTTACTCTCCCCCTTTGACATCCATGGAAAAGGTTTTCTCCCCTTATAATAAACATTTGTTTGTCTGCATGTTGTTGACCAGAATATGAACTCGGGTAACTCCCCCTTCAATCATGTTCTATCTGCCATAACTAAATGACTCCCCCTGTCAATACTCTCTCTATCTGCTTCTGACTACTCTCCCCCTTTGTTTCTGAAAGGGTAACTCTTCCTGACAAGGTCTCTTCCCCTGTTAATTTACTAACTTCTTATCTCAATTTATTTGGATTTCGTGTTTAAATAAGTAGTCTTCTTGATACTAATTTTGTAGTGATCAAGTATTTTCAAAACTTAATCTAATTACTTTCTTATTTAATAACCAAAATACTCCTCCTGAGTTTTTACTGACTTTCCTTTGTCAAATACAACAAGAGTATGAATCTCACTGATATTTTTGATCTTCTTCTTATTTGTCTTTGATATTTCACAGGAATATCAATTGAGGAATTATACCAATTGATTTAAATACCAGTTTTGTTAGTAATTGATTTTTGTTGAAGGATACTCCTTGAACTTCTCTGCTACCTTTATTTTTTCTTCTTCTTGTATTCTACAATTAACCCTACCAATGATTTTTCTTTTGACCACTAATCTATAGATAGTCAAGATTTTCCATATGTTAATTTAGAAATTCTTTGGCATAATCCTTTGATTTTGTAAAAACCAATTTAAACTTCTTTTTAGATTTTCTTTCTTTTGCTAACAACTTATGACACCATCATAATTTGATATTGTCCCATATTCTTCTATAGGTACTTCCTTTTCTTGAGATTGATTTATCTGATATTGAATTTCACATTCTTTATTAGGACTTTTACCCATCATGTTCTTATAATTATTTTCTTCATTTTCAGGTGTAATAACATCTTTCTTTCTTTCTCTGTCAGATTTTCTTCTCCATATCTTTTTGTCAGATATTTTTCTTTTTGGATCTTCTATTTCTAATTGTGTTCTTGGAGATTTGTCATCTCCTTTCTTCTTCCATCTTTTATTAGGATTTTTCACTGACTTGAATGACTTATTCAAATATTGATGTTTTGTATTCTTGTAGTTTTGGGATTTGTGCCCAAACCTATCACAGTTGTAACATCTCATTGTATGACAAAATTTTGTTGTGTTCCCAACAAAATTGCATCTCCAACATCTGATAGAGTTTTTGGATTTTCTTGTATATCCTTTCTCTAGTTTCTTGTAGTCCATTTCTTTATGGCCAAAGCTATGACAAGAAAAACAATAGCCATTGAAGGTTTTTCCATTCTTTATTTTATTTTGGCTTGAAGGATCTGTCATTTGATTTTATTCTTCCTTTTTACTTCTATAGATGTCTTCCTTAACAAAGTTCATGCCTTGTAATTGCTTGGTACTTGCTCCTTTTTCTTTTAAGAAGGATGATCCTTTCTCAGGTTTGTAAATGGTTCTTGATTTGTTATTGTCTTCTTTCTTATTGTATCCAAGACCAATTTTGTCATCAACTGATTTTTGGCTTTTCCAAATCTTATCTAGGAGAGATGAGCTATTCTGGAAATTGACAATCTTATTTGTCTTCTCTTCATATTTTTGAGATTGACTATTTCTAACTTCAACATGTGACATAATTCTTCCTTTTTAGTTAACTAAATCTTCAGGGCTTCTTCCACTTCTTTAGCATGTTCAAGTTGAGTCTTTAGATTTATGACAATTTCTTTTGTCTCATCCAAGACTTATTTGCATTTAATAGTTTTTTCATATGTCTTCAATTCTTCCATATATTTTGTTAGATCAAAAGCTTTATATTTCAAATTTTTGATTTCTTCCTCGTATTCTAGTTGAATCCTTTTTAGTTTGATGGCTTCTAATTCAAACATTTTGCATGACTCTTCCTTTTTGGTTATTTGGATCTTCTGGGCTTATTCCTTTTTCTTTGCTTCTTCAATATGAGTCATTAGATCTGCATTAGTACTTTCATTTATCTTTTTGAAATTGACGATTTCCAATTCCAACATGTGGTAATATTTTTCTTTGCTTGTTAACTGGATCTTTAGGTGTTCTTTACTTTCTTTAATTTCCTCAAGTTAAGTGTTTGACTTCTCAACCTCCTTTCTAGGATTCACAACTTCTTCTTCCAGCTTATGATATGAATCTTCCATTTTGTTCAGATGGTTCCTCACTACCTCCTCTCTTCTTTTGGTTTCTTCAAGTTGGGTTTTTAGATTGAACTTGCTTTCTCTTAGTTATTTTAGATCTGTAAGGTTTCTGCTAAGTTCATCATCTTCCTTATTTTCTTCTTTTGCTTGACTGATTTCACTCTTCAATTTCTCAATCTCCTTTTCTTTTTCTTCTAACTGAACATTTTTCTCAGATATGATTTTCCCATTGTCTTTGAGCATTTCCATTATTTCCATGATATGATTTTGACTCTTTTCAAGAAATTATTTAGTGTAGTCATGAAGAAAACTATAGTCTAAATCATTATTATCAAAGTGGTATACACAGAGACTCCAATCAACTTTCTGTTTGGCCTTTAATAGTTCTTATTCTACTTCATCCATGGGATAAATGTTAACATAACATTCTTCTGATTCTTTTAGTACTTCTTTTCTTTTATTGTCATGTTTCTTTAATTCTTCCATCTTTTCTGTTAGATTAATAACTTCCATTTTCAAACTTTTGATCTCTTCTTTTTTGTTTTCTAGCTGAGGCTTTTCTTCATGCTCTTCATGATTAGATTGATCTAATTGTTGTAGTAGTATCATATCCTTTTGTTGGAGTTTCTCCAACTCTTCTAGAGTGCACATGGTTGTGTACTCAAGACTGTCAAGAGCCTCCATGAGAACTTTAATATGCATATAATTTCCTGGTTCCAAACGAATTTCTCCTATAGAAGCTGCAACATCATTTTTAAGATTATGTAATTTTTCTTTAGTGATTACTGAGGTATGCCTCATTTCCTTGATGAGGTTTTCTTTCTCACTGTTGACTGAGATTTGCATAAAATATTGCATTTCATTCTGATTAGAAATGTATTTCTTTGTATTATGTTCTTCAATCTAATTTCAATTTTCCTTTTCTTTATCTTCTTCATTATCTTGATAAGAGCTCTCTTTTTCTGAGTTTTGTTTTGTATTCTGACAAGAATCCTCTTCATTGGAGTTTTCTTCTTTATTATGGCAATAATCCTCTGTATCTGAGTCTTGTTGCTCACTTTGATAGGATCTATATTCTTCTTGTGTTTCATTCTGATAACAAATTTCTAGTTGAATCCATAATTATTTGGTAGATTTGTAGTACTTCATCTTTTCTTTGACTTGGTCTGACAATCCATCCTGAATTGCTTTTAAGGCTACTAAATTGTTTATCTTTTCTTCCTTTGCAATTTTGGATTTTCTCTTTGAAGTAGTTAAGTTCCAGGACTTACTTACTACCAAATCCCAAACTCCAAATCCTTTTGACTTTAGATATCTTTTCATATTTCCCTCCATGATAAATGATATGTTCCAACAAATAAGGGAGCTTCATTTGTGGAGATAGCAATTTGTCCATCCATTTCTTCCGAATCTACCTTCAATGATTAAACTGTGTTGAAGGAACCCCATCTAATACCAATTGTTGAAATGGGTACTTAACACTGAGATTTATCTAATACCAATTGTTGAAATGGGTACTTAACACTAGGGGGGGGGGGTGAATCAGTGTCACAAAACTTTGGACAATTTTCACTTTTCAAAAATTAACTAAACAACAAATCTTTACTTCATTTTCTAAAACAATATATATAAAGAATAAATACTTTGTTTATTTATTTTAACTTGAATGAATACATAAGATCAATATTTGAATATCATCTTCATACAGTTATGAGAGACCCATATCTATGTTACAAGACCCAGCTTGTAGTTCTCAGATCCAACTAAGAAATGATGAATCCAATCCTCATAACAAGTCCCATCTTATTGATCTCAGATCCAACTGAGATGTGAGGAATCCAATCCTCATACAAGACCTAGCTTGTAAACAGGCACCAACCTAATAGAATGAACCTTCATTCAATCCATTATATATAAATATATATATACTTCAACAAATTCAACTACACGTATTCTCACCATTCTTTCTTGTTTATATAGTCTTCCAACTGGTGTGAATTTGAAGCATTGTGTCTTTTGATATTTAAACCATTGTACCTTTTCATTTGAAATGATAATCTTTAAACTTTAATTAATATTATTTTTATTTTTATACTTTATTCATGATTTCATAATTTAACTCACTTTAATCATGACTATGTATCAGTTTATTTGTCCTCATGAGTTGATCACAGACATTAACCGACTCATTAGATCATACTCATGTTTGTGCTGCATTCTCAGTTCACCAACAGATCATATTCGATCTTATCGATTCTCTGTAATGTTCTGGTGTTAACTCTATATCAAATTAAGTCTAGATGAGGCACTTCCTTCAAACCATGTTCATATGATCATAGGCGTAGAACCACAGGATTTTTAATTTAATCAATGTATTATAGTTTGCCTTTTAAATCTTTTATCATATGACCAATAGCGATGACCAGACACTAGGCCAATCAAGCGCTTGAGCACTTATCAATTTCAATGGTCACGATTCAATATTCTGATGAGATGGATGGCTGACGAAACTTTTCCCTTCGGAACTTCGAGATTTCAACTTTTCAAACCTTCGAATCAGATCGAATGGTTTACGTTTATTTCACGGAAACTGATCAATCATCAGATTTGATTCTTACAAGGCTTAATCCAACAACTGAGTCTTAATCAGGAATTGATATGGATGGCCACCATTTACTATGGGTCTTCAAACTTTGGATATTTCAAATCTCAACCCTTTCTTTCCTCTGTACGTCAATCTTCCAGAGCTGATAATCCACTGATGTGTGTCCCTTTCAGATCAACGACTGTGATCCTTTCGCATCTTCGGGCTTTGGAATTCTTAAGTCACAACTTTCAATGTAGTATGATTGACAGATGAGAATTCTCCCAAAGTGTTTCTCTAGATCGAATGAACCATGTCTACTTTGGGATTTCATCCTTCGGGACTTCAGAGCTTTTGTCATTTTCTAGTGGTGAAACTCCGGAATAAAAACTCTCAGAGTGATGTAACTTTCTTACGTCACTTGATGATGTGTCATGAGATGAGTAGCTACCACGTGTCACTCAGATTCATGATTTCCACGTACCTGAAACACTGATTTCAAATTGACACTTGCCATTCTCTGACTATGCCATGTGTCCTTGCTGACATGGACTGCTAACGTGGTCTACCATATGTCCATGCTGACATGGTCTGCCACATGTCCATGCTGACGTGGTCTGCCACATGTCAATGCTGACATGGTTTGTTGACATAGATCTCCCTGATCTAATGGTCATCGTATGTTCTCTAGATCCGATGGTCCTTATTCATTTCAGATTTTCGACTCTCCGGGCTTCCGGTCTTTCAAATCTCAAATTGAAAAATCTTGAAGTGAGATTTTTCTGGAGCGTAACCTCCTCATATGTTTAGACCCGAAAAAAATGTTTCTCATTGATCAGGATCTTAGATAGACGGCTCGATCTATCTGCGATTCAGCTTGGCCTTGGATTGAATCCAACGAATCTTCTTCTAGCTTATCTTGTCCTTCCACTTTAGAATGATCCAACTGTTGTTGGATATTCACATAAATGAGATCTTAGATATTTTACCTCACTTATCCTATCCTTCCATCAATTCGATCCGATGGCTAACAGAAATTCGGGTGATCGAGATCTCAGATCTCAACCCTTTCTTATCTTGTACTTCCACTTAAAGATGAACCAACAATCATGAATACTCTTCGAAGAAGATCCACGATCAAGGATGGTTTGTGAAACCATAACTTGCAAGTGATTTAACTCATCACCAAAACTCTGCAATTTGAAGTTGTGCATTGTTGGTGAGTCAAACATAGTCGTCGATCTTCGAGGATATAAGATTTGATGGTCCTAACTAATTGCAAGATTAGAAATAACATGATATTTAATTCTCCTTTTGATCTCCGCAATCTATCCTTGTTGTTGATCTAGAAATTGTTCATCCAACAGTCACGAATTAATCCGAATTAATATGATCATTTGTTAGATCAACCACAATCGTCGATATTTGGGATTATGAGATCTGATGATCTAGACCAATTGTGGGGTTAGAACTGGAGAGTTGTCTAATTCTTCTTTCTCTCTCCGCAATTCATCCATGTCATTGATCTAGCTTGCAGATCCGACGGTCACGATCCTCCAATGGTCCTCAAGCCCATGTTCACTCATATGACTGATGTCTTTTATATGAGATGATCAACACCATCAGTTTCTTGATCAGCCGGTTGTTGAGGTTTCTCACATTTTCTTGTGCATCAATTGACTTCTTAGTATTTCCATCGATCAGATGACATTTCTAGAATGTGCTCTTCCTTATGATATTTGATCTTCATTCGCTAACTCTCCTGAGCTTTAATCTTTGGCATACTGTCATATTGTTTGACGTTTTCATCCTTTGCATACTTTCAATGCACTTTTCCTTCTGAGATTTTGATCTCTGCATATTGTTTGACATTCTTTGTTAACTGATACACTGTTGACATCAATGAAAATTTCATCTATAATAAATCATAATGAAAATTCATCATAACACCAAATCATCACATCATAATGAGATTAACTGTTGACATCAATGACACTATGTCCAACAATTCCCGAAAATATATTCGATTTAGCTTGTTGTGTGGTTTTATTTCATGTTTTCAATTTCTTCCTTTAACGTGTGAAGCCAGCTAGGCTGATCTTCTTTAGTCCTTTTGACTGTTCCAACTTTAACCTCCTCCTTTTATTTCTTTTTCCTTTTTCTCTCACCATCTTGTGTGTAGAATCCATCTGCATATACATTAATGATCAAATACTTCATAATAGGATTCAACTTGATCTCCTCAGCTGATTCTGGCTGATCAACAGATTTTACGAGAGATTTTGTTGTTAGGAGTTGTGCAACATGCCTTTCTCTCTTTTTACTTGATAGTTTTGTCATATTATTTGAATTTCCTGGTTTGCTGAAAACCGCTGGATATTTCTCCTCGACTCCCTTTGGTTTTCCAGGAAACACAAGCCTATTTACCTCAACTGCATGAATTGGAAGAGTGATTTGATTTGCAGGTATCTCACTCTGGAATAAGCTGTCAATTACCCAAAATAGAGTAATTTCACCTGTGTTTTGAGTAACATTCGCCAACAAATACTAATCATGAGCTATTGAGAAAAATCCTTACAGGGATAATGACTTCTCATGTTCGGCCATCGATTTCCAATGATGAGTATTAAATCAGTTATTTGGTGGAACTTATTTGGAACTGTGCGAACAAATGGTACATAAACAAGTGTCTCAAGATGATTAGATCTACTGTCAAGTTTGATTTCCACATTTGACCCTCTGATTAGATCTGTTCAATGACATTTAACACATGATTTCAGGGTGTGATAGGGAGGTTTTGAGTTTATCTACTTTCCCCCCTAAAATGTGTCTGAGGATGCCACGTACCTTTGCGGGGAAACCACAGTTGAAATTTTGGGCCTGCTTAGACATTTTAACCTCTGTGTTGTTTCAAACTCTGAAATATCTCCTAACTGTTGATCTCAGCGAATGGTGATCTACGACCTTTCAATCCCTCTTTGCTTTATGCCTCCACCAAATTTAATCTCTTTTTCCATTTTTAGGTACTTCTCTAAATTTATCTGACTTCCAAATCATTTTAGCACCTCGCTAAACCCTGAAATCTCGATTTCACACCAAACATTTAAATGGTGATAACATGGGCTCCAATTGGGGATGCTATCCTCCCAGTGAGGTAGAAAAGAACTTGTAGACCATGTGCCTGATCCATTGAGCTTCTTCCAAAAAGGTGCATACTCAACTCTGACCTGTCACCAGTGTCTGCTGAAAACCAAAGTCTGCACAATGCTCTCACCTAGAGACTGAACGCTGAATATACTGCTAAACTCTAATTGAACACATTATTTGAAAATCCAATCTTGAAAATGCTTGATCATCAAGCTTATTTGCACCCACCTACCCAAACTGCTAAAATGAGCCTTCAATCAAGTGAAATCATAATGCCAATGCAACCATGTGAGTATTTTTTCTACTCTATGTTTCCTTTGCACATGCTTTCTCCAAATCCTGTTAACTGATAATTCATTCAAGATTTTACCTATGAATTCAAATCTCAAAAATTTAAAAACATTGGGACTATTTATTGCCTCCAACAAAACTAAAAATTGCTCCTCTAAAACATGCACAAAACAACAATCGTGTTTCACTCTTTCCACTGCATTCTTGTTTTCATGTGATTTAACCAGTTGATTTCCACCAAGAGGTTGAAAAATCTGCTGAGAATGCTGGAAATAACAATCTTCTGAATTGTAAGACAATGTTGAATGAAATGAAACCCATGGTGTTAAGCAACCCATATTTAATACTGACATTAGTTTACCCTCATATTTATTTCTAAGCTTACAATTCACCATTAGCTATAAATTCTGATTGTTAAAACACTCCATATAGCAAGCCACAGGGTCATGAAACACGTAAGAAAACATTCCTTCTTGATGAAAAAAAAACAGAAGGACAAGCCTCCTTCATAAGATTTTTTTGTTCTTACTCTAATTATTTAGTTCTGAGAACATTTGCAAAACCATAATCTTCAAAGGAACTAAATAAAACAACTGCCTCTTTATTATCTTTCTGTATTTCTAATTTAACCGTGACATACACTGTTTTGTTTCTTTTCTAAAACTCTGTGTCATTTGTTTATTTATCGCTTGAAGTCCCCATAGATGCAGTTTCAGAGCCCCCATCCACGTCCAAGCCACTTAGAATTTGAACAACCACATCATTCATAGGGGAAGGAAAACAACTTTGAAGTACTTTGTTTTCTTGGAAATCTTGTTGAATATCTTCATCAAGCTTAGGAGAAGGAAAATGACCTTTAACAACAATTCCTTGATCAACTTCCTCTGTTATCCCATGATTTATTTTTAACAATTCAAAGGAAGAAAAACATAATGGAAGATAGCTCTCATTTGCAAGTCCACTACTTTCTTCATATTCAACCTCATGCCTGGAGGATTTTTTATTTGAAACATTATAAATGCTTTAATTCAATAATTTGAAAGAAGAAAATCACAATGGAAAGGTTCTTTCACCTGATTCAAAAATTTCTTCATTTTCTTCATTGTTGTCATATGCACATTTCCCAATTTCCTTGGATTGCTGTACACACTCATCTTCATCTTTATTTTTGACCAATGGCTACAATTTCTTGTTAATTTGTTCCAATGAATCAACGTGATTTGGCATCATCACACCTTCATTTTCTTCAATGATGATCTTATAATTCTCTTTCAACAATTTAAACGAAGAAAAGCATAAAGGTAGAGAAATTCTTTCAGCTAATTCAATACTTTCTTTTTTGTAACTGTGACATGTAGGCTGATTGCTCTCATTACACTATTGAAAAGGAACGTCTTCTGATAGAGAACATGCAGCTATGATGCAGGAGCATCGCCAACGTCAAGCGAGCATGGGGCAAGCGCCAGCGCATTTTGGGCACATGATGAATTGTTCAAAAACTTTGGAAGATGGATATGCCAAACATAAATGTAATAGTTAAGGAGAGGTGTACTTATAGATTGTAATCAGACCTTGAGAAACTAGCTCTCGTCTGAAGTTCTAAGAGGCATTTATGTTAGTAAATGTTAGTAGGTATCTTTGAATTCATAGATTAGACAGTTTTAGGAGCAGAGGGAAAATGGATATAGACACCCTCATTGTATTATTGTAAAAAAAGGAGGAAGAACATTACCAAGAAGGAGAGAGTATACAGAACTGGAGCAGAGAAAACTGTGTTTGAAAAACACCCATGTACAGAGATTTGAGTTAATAGAAGAATTCTTAATTCAGATTCATGGTGTTGTATTTGTTTCTCGTATGTGTATGCTGAATGGTATGTTCATGGTTTTACTCTTTCTATTATACATTTGCTTTCTATGCCGTGTATGAATGATTTCAGGGTTATGTTTGAAGTCTAAGAGAGAAAGAGTGAGGAAATGAGTTTCAATTGTTTCTTTGTTTGAGTGAGAGTTCCTGCAAGGAGTGCAGTTGAATCGTCCACAAGGAGTGCATTGACCAAGGGTTCAGAGGTTTGTCTCTGAAAGCTTAGATAGGATAGTTTTGTCCTCATTTCCTCAAAAGTGCAGTTAGGCACAGGAGTCGTGCAAAGTGTGCGCAAGCTGAGTGAAGATTCAAGGGTTTGTAACCTAAATGACTTGTTTAGAGACTACTGCTACAGGGAGTGCGCAGAGTCAAAAGGAGTTCAACACTTAAAAAGTGTTTGAAGGTCTATCGCAAGCAGTGCCAGCAGGAGTTTTTCTGAAAGACTCGAAGTTGTGGAAAACCTCAGAAGGATTCGAACCTTCAAAGTCATCGAAGGGAAGCAAGAGGCTAAGTACCTTGAAGAATTGAAAGGAGGTGCAGCGACATTGTGCTACAGGAGGACAAGTTCCACGTAGAGAAATATTTTGTTTAAATTTCGTAGAAGCTCTCAAGGGAAGAGACGGATGGTCAAAATTCTTCGTAGAGAATTTGTGAAGTTCTGCCAGCCATCCAATCTGAAAAAGAAGCAAGGGGGTTAGGACTGTTTCCAAGGTCTCGAGCTCAGGAGATCGTGAGCCATCAAATCCTGATTTAGATACCCGTCAGTCATGGGATCTGACAAGAGTTGCACAGGGGTTAAACCCACGCAAGTAGAGTGAAATTCCCGAAAAGCATCGGGATATCGGGGCTTCAGAATTTGGGATATCGGGATTCTCAAGGACAGGAGAATGGGTCACTTCATAGTGAAAATCCTGAAATTGATCTGAACCATCCATTCATTAGGGCACATGGCGGAGATCAAGAACCTGTCGGTATTTCGGCTACTGGGGTTTCGAGTTGACAGAGAAATTGCGACATCGGGGAACCGCAAGTCGTGAAATCTTGAACTAAATCAGGACCGTCTATCTGTTGAGACATGTGGCAACAATCAAGAGTCCATCATCATTTCACATGTTGGGATTTCGGGGTTCAAGAGGACAGGATGCAGAGCATTTTAGAATTTGATTTCACAAAATCATGAACTGATTGAGGACCGTCCATCATAGGAGGACGTGTGGCAGAAATCCAAGAGTTTGGGGAAAATCCCGATAGGAAAGACCATCGGCTTATCGGGGTTCGGCATTTCTTGAATCATAAAGATAGGAGACCCGCTCATTTCGAGAACGAAAGTTCCGAAATCAAAAAAAGGTGGAAAGCTTGGAAGGAATAGTAATACGGGATATCGGGATTCGGGAATTCAGAGTTTGTGTTGACATGAGGTTTTTGGCATCGAGAGTCTCGAACTCCCGATACACGAAAACGTGTTGACCATTGGATCGAGCAGAGAATCACAACCGTCGATTTCCTTTTGGCTACTGAACATCAGAGTTTTGGTAGTGTGGTAATCAGAATTTTAGAGGTCGAGGGTATAAGTTGCATGACATTGCAACTCCCAAAATCGTGATAAGGAGAAAGACGAAAGAGAGAGAGAGAAAAGGCCAAGTGTCATAATTTTGGGTTTTGGGGATCTGAGAGACAAGACACTCAGCCACAGGACTTCCGAAATCACGAAGTCCGGTCTTTCTAAGTATAAGGGGGAAAATTTCTCAAGGTTGTTGTGGGTGCAGATTTCCCAAAAGGGGAAATAGAAGGGCCAGTCGAGCACTTTGGGGCTAGAAGAGAGAAAAAGATTCTGTGTGGATCTTGATCTACGGATCTAGCAGAAGGGGGTCTGTGTCACGTGTGGTATCAAAGCACAGAAAGGTTTCTTTTCTTTTTGTAGCAAGGAAAAGGAAGATTCACCATGCTGCTAAGAAGAAGGGACAGGCAAACACCCGACCCGCTAGAGGAAAGGGAAATACCAAGGAGAAGAGGTAGGCAGATACCTAACCCAGCCATGGCAAGAGAGATGCGTGATTTACGCTCCAGACTTGAGGACATGGAGACATCATAGAGGAACACAACTGATGTTGGGGATCTCAGTGAGTCTGAAAATGAAGATGAAGCTAGACATAAAGAAGAAGAAGTCACGGCATAAGATGCAACAAATGAACGCTTGCTTAAAGTCGTTGCAAGGATGGGTGCAAGAGCCAAAATGGACATTCCGATATATGAGGGAAACCTGGATGCTAAAGAGCTTCTAGACTGGATTAGAGCTCTGGACACTTATTTTGACTATGAAGATGTCAAAGAAGACAAGAAGGTCAAACATGCTTTCATGAGATTGAAAGGACATGCAGCATTGTGGTGGGATGAACTACAAGCTGACAGACGCTGCAAAGGAAAGAAGAAAATTAGGAGTTGGGATAGGATGATTGCAAAGATGAAGGAGAAATTCATTCCCAGGGATTACCAGATTACTCTGTTTTGAAGAATGCAAAATTTGAGACAGAAGCTGATGACAATGAAGGAATATACTGAATAATTCTACAGACTCAACATCAAGGAAGGTCATTGAGAAACCGACAATGAAAAGGTTGCCAGGTACATGAATGGCCTGAGATACGACATTCAGGATGAGATGAGCATGATGACCATTCGAACAGTGGAAGATGCTTATCAGATGGCTCCAAAAGCTGAAGAGAAGCTGAGTCGAAAACAAGGTCGAAGAGGCCAAGGAAGAAGTCAAGCTAAAGGAAAATCAGTTGCCCAGGATAAGAATCAGAA
Source organism: Picea sitchensis (assembly GCA_010110895.2). NCBI lineage: Eukaryota > Viridiplantae > Streptophyta > Pinopsida > Pinales > Pinaceae > Picea > Picea sitchensis. The sequence goes on along the minus strand of SNQJ01S0044749.1, from coordinate 59,773 downwards.
CAAAAGGAAGAATGGAAGAAACCTCAGACTCAGACTGAGAGAGGTGGAAGTTCGCAGAGAGGGAAGCATACTGAACAGAGAGGTCAGTATGTAGATGGAAAAAATTTTCCTCTTACCAGGGGTAGAGGAAGCGGAAGAGGTGGAGTGATAAAGTGCTTCACATGTGGAAAGAATGGACACAAATCTTATGAATGTCCAGATAAAAAAAAATAAGGTGGTGAGACTCGCATTTCTGAACCGCAGAGGTGGGATGTTGAGACAGAAGATGCTAAAGGCGGAAGATCATTGATGATGCGAAAAGTTCTCTTAACACCAGAGAAGGAGGTGGAGAGTCCAGTGCAAAGATACAGACCTTTTCGGACTGCTTGCAAAACCAAGGACAAGGTATGCAAGGTCATTGTGGACAGTGGTAGCATGAATAATCTTGTTTCTACAGAGATGGTAGAAAAGTTGGAGCTGGTGACGATTGAACATCCAAGTCCATATAGAGTTTCATGGTTGCAAAAGGGACATCAGATAAATGTCACTAAACATTGTTTAGTTGAATTTAAGATAGGAGGATATAATGATAAGATACTCTGTGATGTTATTCCCATGGATGTTTTTCATTTATTGCTGGGTAGACCGTGGCAATATGATAGAAATGTGACTCATGATGGGAGAAAGAACACATACACCCTAGAGAAGAATGGGAGAAATCACATGTTGCTTCCAATCAAAGATAAGGAGGTGAAACCTGAAGTAAGCAACACTGTACTTCTCATGAGTGGGAAGGAACTTCTTACAGAGGTTAAGAAGGAGGAACCACAATTCATTGTGGTCAAGAAGCCAAAGATTGTTTTAACCAGTACAAGGGTAGATGATTTACCAGAAGAAGTTCAAAAACTGCTGGAAGAGTTCACTGACATAGTCGTGGACGAACTACCTCGTTCGTTGCCATTGATCAAAAGTGTGAGTCATCATATTGATATCATACCTGGAGCTAGTTTTCCAAACAAAGCAGCGTACAAATTAACGCCACAAGATAATGAAGAGGTCAAAAGACAAGTCCAGGATTTGTTGGACAAAGGGTTGGTTAGAGAAAGCTTGAGTCCATGTGTTGTTCCAACAGTGCTTAGTCCAAAGAAATATGGAGGTTGGAGGATGTGTACTGACTCGAGGGCGATCAACAAGATAACTATCAGGTACAGATTTCCATTGCCAAGGATGGATGATCTAATGGATTGCTTAAGTGGAGCAATTTTTTTTTCGAAGGTTGATTTGAAAAGTGGATATCACCAGATTCATATGAGAGAAGGTGACGAATGGAAAACAACCTTCAAGTCTAATGAAGGGTTGTATGAATGTCGTGTTATGTCATTTGGCTTAACAAATGCACCTAGCACTTTTATGAGGTGGATGAATGAAGTCCTGAAGGAGTTCATCAGAAAATTTGTCATTATGTATCTAGATGACATACTGATTTTCACTCAAACAAAGGAAAAACATCTGAAACACTTAGCTACAGTGATGAAGAGATTACAGCAAGAGAAGCTACTGATAAACATGAAGAAATCCTCATTCATGAAGACGGAACTCATTTATTTGGTTTTTTTTTATTTCTGTAGATAAATTGAGGATGGATCCAGATAAGGTGGAGGTGATCAAGAATTGGCCATCACCAAGGAGTATATTTGAGGTGAGAAGTTTTCATGGATTAGCTAGTTTCTACCGGAAGTTCATCAGGAATTTTAGTGGAATTAGTGCATCGATGATGGACACAGTGAAGAAGAGACATAAGTCTTTTCACTGGATAGAAGAGGCTGAGAAAAGCTTCAATTGGTTGAAGAAGAAAATTACGGAACAACCAATTCTGGTGTTGCCAGATTTCAAGAAGACATTCCAAGTGAAATGTGATGCAAGTGGATTTGCAATAGGGACAGTCTTGAGTCAAGAAGACAAGCTGATAGCATATTTCAGCAAGAAGTTGAATGAATCGAAAGTGAAATACTCCACGTATGACAAGGAGTTCTATGCTATTGTTCAGGCATTAAAGAAATGGAGACACTACTTGATTCCCAAGGAGTTTGTCTTATACAGTGATAATCATGCATTGTAATTTGTGACTCAACAGGAGAAGTTGAATCAAAGACATGTTAAATGGGTTGAATACATGCAGAACTTTACTTTTGTAACTAGGCATATTTCTGGTACTACTAACAAAGTTGTTGATGCTTTGAGCAGGAAGTGTTTGCTATTGCAGAAGTTCAGAGTCAAAACATTAGGTTTTGATGATCTCAAGGACATGTACAGTGATGATCCAGATTTTAAAGAGGCATACGAAGCAGCTGAGAATCCAATTCTCAGAGATAGAAGCCAGTGGGCAGAATACATGTTCCAAGAAGGATTACTATTTAAGGGTAATCAACTTTGTATTTCAAGATGCTCCATGAGGGAGAATTTGCTGAAGGAGAAACACAGTGGAGGATTGGCCGGACATTTCGGTCATGAAAAAATGTTTGCAAAGTTGAATGAGTCATATTTTTTGCCAGGAATGCGAGAAGACGTCAAAATATTTGTGGACAGATGTAGAATTTGTCAGCATTCAAAGGGGAAGAGGCAGAATGCAGGTTTTTATCAACCATTACCCATACTTGATAGGCCATGGGATGTAGTTAGCATGGACTTCATATTGGGGTTGCCAAGAACACAAAGAGGATTTGAATTGATCTTTGTAGTGGTAGACAGATTTTCTAAGATGGCACACTTCATACCATGTTAGAAAACCAGCGACGCAGCTCACATTGCGAACCTATTTTTCAAAGAAGTTGTTCAACTTAATGGATTGACAAGGAGTATAGTTTCAGATAGAGACACCAAGTTTGTGGGACACTTTTGGAGAACCTTATGGAAAAATCTGGGAACAAATTTATCGTTTAGTTCAGCTTATCATCCTCAGACGGATGGACAAACTGAAGTAGTGAACAGAAGTTTGGGAGACTTGTTGAGGAGCTTGGTGACAGAACACCACAGCCAGTGGGACAACATATTACCATAGGTAGAGTTTTCTTATAAAAACTCGCTTAATAGGAGCATAGGGCAGAGTCCATTTCACATTGTTTATGGCATGCAACCGAGAGGAATTTCTGAGCTGAGGGATTTAGAACAGAGTGCGACTAGGAGCACTAGTGCAGAAGATTTTGCAGAGGCGATGAAGGAACCTCATAGCCAGGTGAAGGAGCATTTACAAAACTTGAGCCAAGAGTATAAGAGGAGAGCAGATCAACACAGGAGACAACTTCAATTTGTGGTTGGTGATTTGATTCTGGCACATCTGAGAAAGGAAAGGTTCCCAAAAGGAACATATAACAAATTGAATATGAAGAAGATCGGACCATGTAAGGTCTTGAAGAAATTTGGAGCAAATGATTATGAGATTGAATTACCCGATGGGATAAGAATTTCTCTGATATTCAATGTCTCAGATTTGTACCCATACAAAGATGAGGAAACAGGAACAAGTGATGAACAACCAGAGGTCCAGTGGACAAAAACGATGCTTATTGCAGAGAAGCCACACATGGAAAGCATACTAGATAAAAGAGTTAGCAAGAAGACCAGGAGAAAGGAATACTTCGAATACTTGGTCAAGTGGAAGGGTCATCCAGTTGAAGATGCCAGCTGGGAAAATGAAGCATCAATTCAGAAGCATGGACAAACCATGCGAGAGCTCATGGACAGGAGCCCATGAAAATTTTCAAGCCAGGGAGTATGATGCAGGAGCATCACCAATGTCAAGCGAGCATGGGGCAAGCGCCAATGCATTTTGGGCACATGATGAATTGTTCAAAAACTTTTGAAGATGGATGCACCAAACATAAATGTAATAGTTAAGGAGAGACGTACTTATAGATTGTAATCAGACCTTGAGCGATCGACTCTTGTCTGAAGGACTAAGACGCATTTATGTTAGTAAATGTTAGTAGGTATCTTTGAATTCTTAGATTAGACAGTATTAGGAGCGGAGGGAAAATGGATATAGACACCCTCATTATATTATTGTAAAAAAAGGGGGAAGAACATTACCAAGAAGGAGAGAGCATACAGAACTAGAGTAGAGAAAACTGTGTTTGAAACACACCCATGTACAGAGATTTGAGTTAATATAAGAAGTCTTAATTCAAATTCATGGCGTTGTATTTGTTTCTCATATGTGTATGCTGAATGGTATGTTCATGGTTTTACTCTTTCTATTATACATTTGCTTTCCATGCTGTGTATGAATGATTTCAGGGTTATGTTTGAAGTCTGAGAGAGAAAGAGTTAGGAAATGAGTTTCAATTGTTTCTCTGTCTGAGCGAGAGTTCCTGCAAGGAGTGCAGTTGAATCATCCACAAGGAGTGTGTTGACCAAGGGTTCATAGGTTTGTCTCTGAAAGCTCAGATAGGATAGTTTTGTCCTCATTTCCTCAAAAGTGCAGTTAGGCACAGGAGCTGTGCAAAGTGTGCGCAGGCCAAGTGAAGCTTCAAGGGTTTGTAACCTAAATGACTTGTTTAGAGACTGCTGCTACAGGGAGTGCGCAGAGTCAAAAGGAGTTCAACACTTAAAAAGTGTTTGAAGGTCTATCACAAGGAGTGCCAGCAGGAGCTTTTATGAAAGACTCAAAGTCGTGGAAAACCTCAGAAGGATTCGAACCTTCGAAGTCATCAAAGGGAAGCAAGAGGCTAAGTTCCTTGAAGAATTGAAAGGAGGTGCAGTGACATTGTGCTGCAGGAGGACAAGTTACATGTAGAGAAATATTTTGTTTAAATTTCATAGAATCTCTCAAGGGAAGAGACGAACAGTCGAAATTCTTCGTAGAGAATTTGAGAAGTTCCGCCAGCCATCCGATCCGACAGAGAAGCAAGGGGGTTACAAATGTTTCCAAATTCTCAAGCTCAGGAGATTGTGAGCCATCGGATCCTCCCTTAGATACCCATCAGTCATGGGATCTGATAGGAGTTGCACAGGGGTTAAACCCTCGCAAGAAGAGTGAAAGTCCTGAAAAGTGTCGGGATATCAGGGCTTCAGAATTCGGGATATCGGAAGTCTCGAGGACAGGATATCGGGTCAATTCATAGTGAAAATATTGAAATTGATCTGAACCGTCCATTCATTAGGACACGTCGCGGAGATCAAGAACCCGTCGGTATTTCGTCTACCGGGGTTTCGATTTGACAGAGAAATTGTGACATCGGGGAACCGCAAGTCGCGAAATCCTGAACTGAATCAGGACTATCCGTCTATTGAGACATGTGGCGACGATCAAGAGTCTGTCAACATTTTGCATGTCAGGATTTTGGGGTTCAAGACGACAGGATGCGGAGCATTTTGGCATTTGATTTCATGAAATCACGAAATGATTGAGGACCGTCCATCATAGGAGGACGCATGGCAAAAATCCAAGAGTTGAGGGAAAATCCCGATAGGAAAGACCATTGGCTTATCGGGGTTCGATATTTCGCGAATACTAAAGATAGGAGACCCACACATTTCGGGAACGGAAGTTTCGAAATCACAAAAAGGTGGAAATCCTGGAAGGAATAGTAATATGGGATATCGGGATTCGGGAATTCAGAGTTTGTGTTGACATGAGGTTTTTGGCATCGAGAGTCTCGAACTCTCGATACGCGAAAACGCGCTAACCATTGGATCGAGCGGAGAATCACAGTCGTCGATTTCTTTTTGGCAACCGAACATCAGAGTTTCGGTAATGTGGTAATCGAGATTTTGGAGGTCGAGGGGATATGTTGCATGACATTGCGACTCCCGAAATCGTGATAAGGAGAAAGATGAAAGAGAGAGAGAGAAAAGGCCAAGTGTCATAATTTTGGGTTTCAAGGATCTGTGAGACAAGACACTCGGCCATAGGAATTCTGAAATCAAAAAGTCTGATCTTCCGAAGTATAAGGGGGAAAATTTCTCAAGGTTGTTGTGGGTGCAAATTTCCCGAAAGGGGAAATAGAAGGGTCAGTCGAGCACTTTGGGGCCAGAAGAGAGAAAAAGATCCTGCGCGGATCCTGATCTGCGGATCTAGGAGAAGGGTGTTTGCGTCAAGCTGCATATTCTAGAGAGTCAACATCATTTTCATCATAATATTCATCATACATAGGCAAATCAACAACATCTGCAATGTCATCTAACAAGGAAAATATTGGGACATCAACCTACTCTTCAACCAACTAATTTGCAAATTCATCTTCTTGACTATACACTAATGAATACATAAAACAAGAAGCCTCATGCTTATAATGGGATGAATCTGAAACTAAATTAGTGCTTTCCCTTCCAATAGGAAGAATATAATCCTTTGCGAAATTACTAGCATTTAAAACTTCAAGAGGGAGTATGATATCATTTACTCTCTGCTCAAAATTTAAATCAACTATTTTCTGTTGATATTCATTGTCATGTTCTTTAACATCCAACTCCTCATTTCAAATATTTTTATATTTTTGTATATTGTGTTGAATCTCTTAATCATCATTAAACATTTGTTGCAAGGATTTAGGTCTTCTTTCCATCAGGAGGAAAGACAGATATGGATGAAGAGTTATTATATAATGGAGCATGGCAGCAGCTTCAGTAGGCTGAAATTATTTGGGAAAATTGTAATAAATACTGGAAAACCTCCTGCTAAATATAGAAATAGTTTCATCGTTCTGCCCTTTTAAGGAATAGAACTCTGTAAGCTGTAGATCCAAAGATTTATTCCTTCCCCAAAACTTCAAAAAGACATTCTTCAATTCCTCCCATGAGATAATTGTCTCTGGCTGCAAATGTTTAAACCAGTCTTTGGTGTCCCCTTTCAAGGATTCCGATTGAGAGAGGGCCCTCATACAAACATCACCATGATCAATCTCAAACAAATCTATTAAATTCTCAAAATCTTGGATGTGTTGGTCTTGGTTTCATAAGACTCATCAACTTGGTTTTCTTCCTTACATGGTTCAGATGGAATATTTTGATCAAAATCAGTGATAAACTGAGGAGATATATGTATAACTTTAAGAGGAGGATAAACAATTGTAATATTCTCATGATCATCATTTGAATGCAGTAGGTAAATAAAAATTTGTTTAGCATGTTCAGGAAAAGACAAAAGCTAGTTAATAACCAAAAATATTATGTCTTGGAAAAAACTCAACTTTAGGTACTTGTTTTCTCCCATGATGTCCTTTCATACCTCTGTCAAGGGATCTCATCTTTCAGTGGAGTGTCTGAATCACATTTCAAGCTTGAGTGGAGTCGCTAATAAAATCTTTAGGATACTGAGTCTTTGGGCAATGGAGTCTCCATGAAATTTTGGAATTCTAGATTCTTGAAAATGGAGTCGCCAAGTGAATGATGTACACCCTTTATGTGTCTAAATATTTTACCTTCGTTCCCTGACAATGACGCCAGAATGTTAGCACTCTGTAAATTTTTTTGGTTGATACAAAAATGACAGAGTTAACTGTTTCAACCAACTTTAGGTTGGTTTTTGACCCTTCCAACCCAAGAGGGCTCTCTCAAACGTGTAAATACTGAAAACACTCAAAAATATTTCGCAATGGACACACAAAGGTCAAATTCTACAATAGGACAAGTTTTTAAAGGGGTTGGTATGACTAACAAGAGAATGGGGCCATTGGGAAATGGGATCAACTTCTGAAATCATATGAAGATTTACAAGCTATGTATTCCTGAGGGAACAGAGCCAAAATAGGCACTATGTTTAGCCAAATAAGTAATATGAGATGGCAGTTGGAAGAAGAGGACAAAATACCATACCAATGGGAATCTAACATGGGATGAGTCTCTTGATACAACTTTAGAAGAAAGAACATAAAGGATGGCCACCGAAAACAGAGAACCAATCAAGGGTGAATTTTGAACCAGAAACCAATAAGCACATGACAAGCATAATCGCTGTAAGAAGGAGCACTAGAAAAATGAATTACTTCTTTTACTTAAATATTATTACTAGCAGCAAAACACATTCATGAATATGAAATACAGGAAAACATATTGAACATTAACACCATGATGAATCTTGGATATCCAAGAAAACCTTCTCTGCTTGTATTAAAATTCACAAGAAATCACAAAATTTTCCTGCTACAAGAGAAGGCCCCTTTCCAACCATTCGAACCCTTCATTTATCGTTTTTAACAATATATAGAGATAAATTACACATGAGACCCAAAAAACGGATCATATTTTCCAAGATTCCAAAAATAGATATCGGTTACAGAGGGAGTAACTTTTCAAAATCAAACTTCTACTTTCTCAAGACACTTACAAATATAAACCAAAATACCTAGGATCTTTCCACTAAATTCCATTTGTCTACAATATCACAAGATTCCCTGAAATATATTTGATTTAGCTTGTCGTGTGGTTTTATTTCATCTTTTCAATTTCTTCCTTTTAACATGTCAAGCCATCCAGGTTGATCTTCTTCAGTGGTTTTGACTATTCCATCTTTATCCTCCTCCTTTCGTTGCTTTTTCCTTTTGATATCACCATATTGTGTGTAGAATCCATCTGCATATCCATTAATGATAAAATTCTCCATAATAGGATTCAACATAATCTCTTCGCCTGATTGTGGTTCATCAACATATTTTGCGCGAGATTTTGTTGTTAGGAGTTGTGCATCATGCCTTTCTCTCTTTTTACTTGATAGTTCTATCATATTATTTGAATTTCCTGGTTTGTTGAAAACTGTTGGATCTTTCTCCTCGGCTCCCTCTGGTTTTCCAGGAAACACAAGTTGATTTCCCTCAACTGCACATGAATTGGATGAGTGATTCTATTTGCAGGTATCTCTCTCTAGAATAAGCCATCAATTACCCAAAATAGAGTAATTTCACCTATGTTTTGAGTAACATTCACCATCAAATACTAATCATGGGCTACTGATGAAAATCCTTATAGGGATAATGACCTCTCATGTTTGGCCATCGATTTCCATCGATGAGTATTAAATCAGTTATTTGGTGGAACTTATTTGACATTGCACAAACAAATGGTACATAAACAAGTGTCTCGAGATGATTAGACCCGTCGTCAAGTTTCATTTCCACATGTGACCCTCGGATTAGACCCGTTCAACGAAATTTAACACGTGATTTTAGGGTGTGATGGGGTGGTTTTGAGTTTACCTGCTTTTTCCCCCCAAATGCATCTAAGGATGCCACGTACCTTTGCGTGGAAACCACGGTTGAAATTTTGGCCCCGCTTAGACATTTTAACCTCCGCGCTATTTCAAACTCTGAAATCTCTCCTAACTGTTGATCTTAGCAAATGGTGATCTACAACCTTTCAAGCCCGCTTTGTTGTACGCCTCCATCAAATTTAATCTCTTTTTCCATTTTTAGGTACTTCTCCAAATTTATTTGACTTCCAAATCATTTTATCACCTCGCTAAACCCTGAAATCTCGATTTGACACTAAAAATTTAAATGGTGATAACATCACCCACATTGAATTATCTTAATTTAGTTGATCAAAGATTAATAGAACCAATCATAATACTGAGAAATATCGATACACAAATTATGGGGATACTGACTTCATTCGATTTTGAGGTGATCAACCTTGTCGAAGGAATGTCATCATATGCATGTCTTGTTAGTTGGCCATGGGGTCGATGAATAAAAACAACTATCTCTCTGGAAAGAGATAGAATCAAGTGAAAAGGAAGTGGGAGAAAATTAATTATTCCCCTGGATCCAAATGAAGGAAAACCATGGATGGAGTCATGGGATGAAGATCAGGAATCTAGATGTTTATATCAGATAAATAATGAATAAAAATATTATATAGAACCGACCGTAGAAGGAGAAATTTTGAGAGAATCTCCCATATCGGTTGGAAATGTTAATGTTTATTCTATTATTATAGTTCTTTGAATTTCATAAAGATAAGAGCATAATAAGCACAAGATCACTGAGAAATACACATCCACAATAGACACAGCATTTATCCTGGGAAACCCTCTAGGGGAAGAAA
>SNQJ01S0044749.1:21206-31547 GCA_010110895.2 Picea sitchensis | reverse complement strand
CAATAAGACTCAATTAGAAGAAAAGGAAGAAGAGATCACAAGACTAAAGAATGGAAAAGAAGATATGAATGTAGATGATGAGATTAACAAAAGTTTTGAAACCATTGTCCATCTCAAGACCCAAATTGAAGAAGCCAAAAGAATAGAATAACTATTGAAGAATCAAATAAAAGAAAAGGAAGAGTGATGTTGTAAGTTAGAAGCTGAAATTGTTGATCTTAGAAAGAAAGTGGAGAAGTCAAAAAAATTCTTGAATAGCTCATGAATCTTGGATGACATATTGGAAAGTCAAAGATCACCATGTGATAAATTAGGACTTGGATACAAATAAGAAGCTACACATGCTAAAGCAAGCACCTCAAAGAAGCATGAGGTAAGTCCATCAAAGAAGGAAGACAATGTTTCAAAGCAACCATCTACACAAGGCAAGAAAAATTTCAAAAGAACAAAGCAAGGAAGACATCAAGAAGCTATGTTTGGGACACCAAAGCAAAGGTATGGAAGTATTTTTCATGGGCATTGTTATTCATGTAATGAATATGGTCACAAATATTTTGAATGTAGATCTTATGAAAGGAGATATAATGGAAGATTTTAGAACACCATAAGGTGTTGGAGATGTGATCAAGTAGGACACCTTGTTGTTCACTATAACACCATGAGATGCTACAACTATAGTGGGTTTGGCCACAAATCCCAGGAGTGCTGGAACACAAGAATAAATTCCATGATGAGGAATTCACATAGCATGGCTAGAAGAAGGAATGAAGTAAGGAAGGGAGACATATTTGAGAAGATGGATGCTCAGAGCTCAAGTTCTGAGGAGCAGGGACATCTACAGAAGTGGGTGAAGAAGACAGAGCATTCAGAACATAAATAAAGTCTAAAGGGAAGCTCAAGAATGTCTTATACTGAGGTATACACGGGTGACAGTGGTATCAGTCGCGTACATACACAGGCTGAAATTGTATAGGTCGCGTACATATGCGAGTTGTCTGTGAAACAAGCTGCGTATATGTGAAAAATCCTTGGGAAAAAGGTAATTCATAGGGATTGGAGTTTGATGTGATGGTATAACTTTGTGATGTAGGGTATGACATGGATTATTGCAGGTTCTAACACCATTTGTTGTAGGTTTTCATGATTCTATATTGGATTATGTAAGGTGATGATGTAAAATAAAATCGTGGGTGCATGGAACTAACCCATGAGTATGGATTGATGCATTTTCTGTTGAAGAACAATGATGGTTATGACAGTGAAGTTATGACACCTTGGTTATGTGATATATCTAGATGATGTATTGGAAGCTTACTTGTTGGAAATCTTGATGCATGAATTTAGCATATGGATGGGCTACACATTGGGACATGTGGTTGGTGAGTTAATGAGGTGATCATGTTGTACATAATTGTTGATCTATAGTTGATGCATGATTGGTACGTTTCTAGTACATTGGTAGAGGCACCTACTAACAATTTGATTGACACATGTTTTATGGAGGATTTGGCATACATATATGGGATTCATCATTTTTTGGTATTGGTGCATGGTAATGTACATGTTTGGTACACTCATAGATGAAATTTCTTGATGATACTACACCATTGGTACTACTTTCTTAGCACAACAATTGGCATTTGTTTGAGATACATGATTGTGGCACTTGGTTCATGATGGAGACATATCATGAGTGATATGATACATTGTTTGGAATATTGGTAGATGCACATGGTTGGCATATTGGTGGATCAACATGGTTGTAATATTGGTAGATGTACATTTTTTCATGTTGATAGAGGCATATGATTGATACATTCCATGGATAATATCTTTTGGCACATTGCATGATATTGATTTACATAGGTGTTGTGCATGATGAGCACACATTTTTACAGGATGTACTTGGTTGATATTTTGCTCATGATTCTTTATTTCATTGTTGACATATCTTGTGCTTCATGATTCTTGGTATAGCATGAGTTTGATCCATGAAAATGTCCTGTTATCACTCCAGGAAACTCTCCTAGGCTGTAAGTCAGAGATGCCTGGTAACTTAATCTTTTGGTAACTGGTTTCTTAATAATAAGTGTAGGTTTGGATCAAGTCGGAGGACTGAATCATTTCTCACTCAAATCATGCATAAACACATTTAGATGGACAAGGCTTTCAACCACAAATGTTCAGAGAGTTTACAAATAAAGGGATGTATGGATAAATAACTATTATATCAGCAGAATCACATATAAAGCATATATGAATGGCCAATTACAATAATCACAGGAATACTTGCAAAGTTTAACTTATGAATGCAATGATAAGATGACAGTTATCTGGCATAAACAAGCATAACAACATGAATATAATATCCAGGTGCAAGTACATAATAGATAAGAAGATGAAATCTGAACAAGTTATGGCAAAAGAAGCTTGTATTACTCAATATGAAAATGAGAAGTTTGAGTACATAATATGAAAAAAGTCTCCAAAGTCGAACCCCTTGGTGCTTCAAATGTCTTTGTCTTTATATCCTTACAAGATGAAATCTAGATCCTTGAAATATGGATCAAATTTGCTAAAAATAGTCAAACCAAACAAGTGTAGGATGAGATCCTATAAAAATGGATCTAGACTTCTAAAAATGGGAAGTCAAAACAAAATATCCTATCTTAGGTGTCAAACTCTATCTTGATAGCCTTTATATCCTCCAAACTCTTTGACAGATGTAGAAATTCTTCCAAGGCTGATGAATCCTCATAGGAAATTCGAATTTGCCACCTTTGTCAAAAAGACAGTTTTTTTTTTTGCTCATCAACTAGGTCACCATTTCCACTTTTCCACCTTCTTAAACATTAAATACATCAAGATAAAACCTTAAATCGGATGTATTTAATTATTATGCACCTTTAGAAACCAACCTCAAAAGATTTGGTTGAGAAAAAGTCAAATCTGTGCAAAAATATGACCTCGCTGCCATGTACAGGTTTCGGTGATTAAGAGATAAAAATCTAGGCTTGTTAACCACTGAAAAGATCTGCTTTCGGTGGTTAAGAGATAAAAATTTGGGCCTCTTAACCACCGAAACCTGTAACTTTCAAAAACGGATCTGCGGCGAATTAATTTGCGTGGGAATCGCAATGACTCAGATTTTTCTTTGAATTGGATGACAAATGGCTCAATAACCAGCAATTGAACTCGAATTCCACTTGGAAACCTTGACAAATCACGGGATTATGGCTGTTGAGTATGAGTTTGCATGAGGAAATCACGGGATCATGACAATAATAATGACTCTCGGATTCAATATTGAATATTAATGAAATTGTAACAGAAATCAAATGAAGTCATAATGATTATGTATCCTCGTGACTGGAGATAATGAAGGCCCATGTGACAAATTAATTCTGTTATCTGAAAATCATGCATGGAATTCTGGATTTCTGCCGAGTCTTAGTTCTGAAATGACAATTGGTAGTTAAAAAGAGAACAAGGCATAAATCTTCAAATAATATGCCATAAGAAATTCATACCTCACCACCTAGATAAACTTTCGACGGTTATACATTAATGATTGCGCCCATTTGACATCTGGCTCATGCAAAAGCACGGGCTTTTTCCTTTTGCGCATATAAACATTTTTGGTGGTTAACATGCCCTTTATTTTCGCCTCTTAACCACCGAAAACCAAGACTTTCGGTGGTTAATGAGCAGTTTTTTAGCTCCTCTTAACCACTGAAACCTGAGATTTAAAGATTTGATTGCCAAGACCAAAATTGATGTTTTTTCCAAGTTTGTATCCAAATAGCAGACCTTTTAACACACCTAAAAAAAATTGGAAATGAATTTTTGGACCTGTTCCTATCACTTAAAAATTGGTAAAATGACAGTGCTAGTTTAGGAGATAACATATGGCTCCTACTCGGTGATGGAATCCTCCCAGTGAGGTTCCAAGAACAATTAGTTCCAGTCGCCTTATCGGTTGGGCTATGGAGTCATGTGGCTTGTGCAATCGGTAGCCTGCTCTGCTTATTCAACCAAAATCTGAAAACAATATTTGCATAGCTTTGAAATTGTAGTTCCATTGGGCATGGAGTCATCTRGYTGCCTTTGGCATTGGGCATGGAGTCAWMTKACCTTTGCAAYTGTTCCTCTACMAACCTGTAACTTGCATGCARCCTCCTGCTTATTCATGAAATCAACAAMTGAAAAAGATCTCATYRCTYRTATGGYRAKCTTATTCCTCTGCCTACTCCTACACTAACCAGTAGAGGCAGATTTATCAAGTAAGATCGAATTTCCAATGCAGCCATATCATAAACTGATTTACTGTTAAAATCCTTGATCTTGACCCGAACAATAATGGAAGGGATATCATGCAGAAAAGAGGTTTGAACAGATGATAAAAACAATCTTCTTCTGACATAAATTTTTTAACATCTATGTTGCTCATAGACTCCAAATAGTCAACAAAAGGGTCATCAAATTCAGACAGCAATACCTCTTTGGACTGTTGATCCAACTGTAAATTGAAAAGATGTTGAAAACTGCCTTTACTAATCTCATTGTTGAATGCAGGCTGCTCGAGATCTGTTGGAGAAACATATACGATAGACTGTTGATATGGACTATTCAGTTCCTCGCCTTCTTCTTGATATCTACTGAAAAATTCCAGTCGCTGCAAATCTTGAAACTGAGAGATACCCTTAGGATCTGTTGTAGATTCAAAACTGTCATAGGTTGATATAAAAATCTGCTCATCATTTTTTAATTTTTTAAAGAAGGCAATCTGATTTGCATAACAATCTAAGATAGTGGATGCATTTGGTATATTTTTTAAAGCATCTATACTATGGCCATTATCCTGAAGACCACCCATCTCTTGATCATGGTGAGAGATATCTTCTGCTGCAGCAAAATCTTCATGAGTATTTGGATCTTTATTCAATAAATAAAACTCATGACAACATTGAGGATAGAGAAGGTCATCTGGAAAATGGTTTTTACAAAACACATGGAAGGCAGCATGAAAATCAGCCAAAGAGCTGACACTTGCACTTGGAAGAGACCGAAACCAGTCAAGATAAATCCCTTCTAATGAAAATTTGAAAATCTTAATTTGAACATCCTCATGTACAATTTCAAGCCGGTCAATAAAGTCATGGAAATCCAACAAATGTTCAGCTGGAACTTCCCACTTCTCTCCACGAAATCTGGGAATACTACGTTCCCATTCATCTCTAGTAGGTACTGAATGAGGGTAACCAGAAATACTTGAAAAATCACAGAACTCATACCTTATAGGAAAGATCTGGTTCATGTGATACCAGTGGAGTCGCCAACAGATTTTAGAGCAATGGAGTCGCCACTGAATCTGTCCTTCATGGAGTCGCCAGATAGATAATTACAACCGAAATAATGTCCAGGCTTTGTCTATCATCAAAGATGGATCTATGTCATCTCCCATGGAATCTGAGCTTCAATCTCCTCTCCTCGGCAACAACGCCAATTTGTTATCACTCCAGGAAACTCTCCTAGGCTGTAAGTCAGAGATGCCTGATAACTTAATCTTTTGGTAACTGTTTTCTTAATAATAAGTGTGGGTTTGGATCAAGTTGGAGGACTGAATAATTTCTCACTCAAATCATGCATAAACACATTTAGATGGACAAGTCTTTCAACCACAAATGTTCAGAGAGTTTACAAATAAAGGGATGTATGGAGAAATAACTATTATATCAGCAGAATCACATATAAAGCATATATGAATGGCCAATTACAATAATCACAGGAATACTTGCAAAGTTTAACTTATGAATGCAATGATAAGATGACAGTTATCTGACATAAACAAGCATAACATGAATATAATATCCAGGTGCAAGTACAGAATAGATAAGAAGATTGAATCTGAACAAGTTATGGCAAAAGAAGCTTGTATTACTCAATATGAAAATGAGAAGTTTGAGTACATAATATGAAAAAAGTCTCCAAATTTGAACCCCTTGGTGCTTCAAATGTATTTGGATTTATAGCCTTACAAGATGAAATCTAGATCCTTGAAAGATGGATCAGATTTGCTAAAAATAGTCAAACCAAACAAGTGTAGGATGAGATCCTATAAAAATGGATCTAGACTTCTAAAAATGGAAATTCAAAACAAAATATCCTATCTTAGGTGTCAAAATCTATCTTGATAGCCTTTGTATCCTCCAAACTCTTTGACAGATGTAGAAAGTCTTCCAAGGCTGATGAATCCTCATAGGAAATTCGAATTTGCCACCTTTGGCAAAAAGACAATTTTTTTTTTGCTCATCAACTAGGTCACCATTTTCATTTTTTCACCTTCTTAAGCATTAAATACATCAAGATAAAACCTTAAATCTAATGTATTTAATTATCACGCACCTTTAGAAACCAACCTTGAAAGAATTGGTTGAGAAAAAGTCAAATCTGTGCAAAAATATGACCTCGCTGCCATGTACAGGTTTCAGTGGTTAAGAGATAAAAATCTGGGCTTGTTAACCACCAAAAAGCTCTTCTTTCAGTGGTTAATAGATAAAAATATGGGCCTGTTAACCACCGAAACCTGTAAGTTTCAAAAATGGATCTGCGACGAATTAATTTGCGTGGGAATCACAATGACTCGGTTTTTTCTTTGAATTGGATGACAAATGGCTCAATAACCAACAATTGAACTCGAATTCCACTTGGAAACCTTGACAAATCATGGGATTATGGCTGCTGAGTATGAGTTTTCATGAGGAAATCACGGGATCATGACAATAAAAATGACTCTCGGATTCAATATTGAATATTAATGAAATTGAAACAGAAATCAAATGAAGTTATAATGATTCTGTATCCTCATGACTGGAGATAATGAAGGCCCATGTGACAAATCAATTCTGTTATCTGAAAATCATGCATGGAATTCTGGATTTCTGTTGAGTCTTAGTTCTGAAATGAAAATTGGTAGTTAAAAGGAGAATAGGGCATAAATCTTCAGATAAGATGCCATAAGAACTTCATACCTCACCACCTAGATAAACTTTCGACGGTTATAACTTAATGATTGCGCCCATTTGACATCTGGCTCGTGCAAAAGCACAGGATTTTTCCTTTTGTGCATAGAAACATTTTCGGTGGTAAACATGCCCTTTATTTTCGCCTCTTAACCACCGAAAACCAAGACTTTTGATGGTTAATGAGCAATTTTTTAGCTCCTCTTAACCACCGAAACCTGAAATTTAAAGATTTGATTGCCAAGACCAAAATTGATGTTTTTTCCAAGTTTGTATCCAAATAGCAGACCTTCTAACACACCTAAAAAAATTTGGAAATGAATTTTTGGACCTGTTCCTATCACTTAAAAAATTGGTAAAATGACAGTGCTATTTTAGGAGATAACAGGTCCAAGGATCGTTATATGGTAGCACATTGTTCATCTCGCATAGAAGATAGGGGAGACATACCCATAGGGGGATTCATTCTTCTTCCCATGATTCTAGGAGGAGATATTTATCAGATGCATACTTAGAAGAGAGCCCTATATTTGAAGAAAGAGCACAGAGGCATAATTCCAGGAGGAGTGATGGTCACATGGGGAGTATGTTCGATGTATTTTCAAAATTACATCAGAGTGATATCCCTTGTTCAAAAGGGGAGAGATTATTCAGAGGAATATCAAAGGCACTCAGACAAGGGGAGCAACCCCAAGGAAATTTCAAGCAGGGGGAGCAGCCCTAAGAGGAAAATGGCCCTTTTCCATTGATGTCAAAGGGGGAGAGATAGTCACATTGATGTGATTGATGATTATTGATTGGGAGATATAGTCACATTTGGGAGAGATAGTCACATTTGGGAGAGATAGTCACATTGACTATTGATGTATAGCATGCCTTATCTACATGTTGACATCAATAACTGGTAATTGGTGTTGACATCAATATTGGTATTGCCATCAATGCCAAAGGAGGAGATTGTTGGATCATGTTGTCATTGATGCCAATGGTTTGATTGATTGAAATCAAGTGATTGATTATTGCCAAAGGATTGATTGATTGATGATTGATGTAATGTAATATGTATTGTCCTTGATGAGAATGCATAGATGAAGATGGATCAATGAGTTTTCATTGATATGATGAGATAGATATGGATCAATGAGTTGTCATTCATACACGATGAAGATGGATCGATGTGGTTTCATTGGTATATGATGCATTGTTGGAAAAATGTATATATGAATCATTGTTGTCTTATCATGATTGATAAGATGCACAAATGGATGAACTCAAAGTGGTCCCCTTATGGTGAAAACCCTCATAGGAAGGCGGCTTTAGAGTTGAGTTATCCTAGAAGAATGGTTGGAGGACCCATGCTCATTATTGTCTTATCATGATTGATAAGTTGCACAAATGGATGAACTCAAAGTGGTGCTGGTGAAATCCCTCCTTAGGAAGATGCTACTTGGGATTGAGTTATCCTAGAAGAATAGTTTGGAGGACCCATGCTTGTTAGAAGAATGGTTGGAGGACCCATGCTTGTATGTGGAATAATGAGATGAAGATCAAGGAATTTGTTGGTGAAACTATCCTAGATGGATAGTGTTTGTCATGCCATTTCCAGTGGTATGTGGAATGTGACATAACTCCTCATGGTTTGAGAGTTATGGCCTTATGAAGATGAAGGACCCCCACATGAAGGCTTGAAGCCCTGAAGGTCAAAGAAGTCAAAGTGACCTAGAAATGGGTTAATATTATTTAAATAATAAAGAGAAGTGAAAAAATCAAGAAATATTATTTAAATGATAAAGTCATGGATAACTTTCTAATTATGGAAAGTGGTTAACCCTAAAATGAGGAAAATAGGTTAAGTGACATAGAAATGGGTTAAGTGAACTAGAAATGGATTAAGTGACCTAAAAGAAGAAATCATTATTTAAATGATAAATTAAAGGGACAAAGTCAAGGTGGATTATTTAAATAATAAAGAGAAGTGACAAAATCAAGAAATGATAAAGTAAGGTGACAAAATCAAGAAGAAATATTTAAATGATAAAGTATTGGAAAACTTTCTATTTATCGAAAGTGGTTAACCCTAAAATAAGGAAAATAGGTTAAGTGACCTAGAAATGGGTTAAGTGACCTAAAAATGGGTTAAGTAACATAGATGATGAAAGTATAAATAAGATAGCAATGGTCTCTTGTAGAACATCCTTTTTGTGGATCAATGGAGAGCTTCTTGTGAGAATATCTTTTGGAGTATTGGTGGAGAGCTTCTTGTGAGAGATTCTTGATCATTTTTGGTGTGGAACACTTGAGAATATTGAAGATCTACAGGTGACTGAGGCAACCAAAGGATATCTAAGATGAATTTCAGAGGGAAGGTGAAGAAAAGAGGGTCGGAATTCAAGGGAGGATAAATTCTTTTCATGATGCTTTCTAAGGTATGTTATTTACAGGTCATTTCACCATTTTCGTAATATTTGTTTTTCTATAATGACTCAAACTGTGAGATTGATACGCCATTTAGTAAACATATCCAATTATTTGTGGTAAAAAATTCATCTTGCGGGTCATTGTATTTTTGGAGATACACGCCGTGGAAAATAGGGTTTGTGGCTAGTCCTGAAACTAGTCTAAAATAGATGTTTTGGGTAAAAACATCATAACTTCTTCATAACAGATACACATTCCATGAGACCAATTGTGATGGTTATATTACAGTCTTTAGTATGCTGTGTAACATTTTTATATTGATTCAACAAATATTCCGTGTGGGGCATGCTCTACAAGGTCGCTCTCTAGAATAAGCCAGAAATCAACAAGGTATGCCATTTTTGCTATAACTCATTTTCTGAGAGGTTCCAAGTAGTGAAAACTAGATGAATTGCATAAAACACACTGAAGAACATTTTTTATCATTTTCATATCTTTATTCATTATAGGTACAAAGTTATGATTATTTCAGGTTAGGGTTGTTGACTAATCCAAAACTAGTCATGGTTGAGACAAGCAGTTGATGAGTTGGCACATACATGAGGTGTATAGTTGATGATGTTGGTACATATTGATGAGTCACTGTTGATGATTAGTTGACACATTATTGGTATATACTTGGTACATGGTTGAATGCACTTGTTTATGGTACAGGTTGATTACATGTTGTTTGGCATAGGTTGGTGTATGGTTGATGCACTTGTTTATGGTACAGATTGATATCTGTTGAGGATTGTTGCCTCATATCAGTTGGTGATGAGAATGTAAGCTGAGTCTAGCATATAGAGCTGGTGCTCTTGTAGAGTTGTACTCTATTAAGTTGTTGCTGAAAAACCCCCGG
>SNQJ01S0044749.1:833-21162 GCA_010110895.2 Picea sitchensis | reverse complement strand
ACATCTAACTAATTATTAATGACAAAAATGAGTAATGAGTAAATGTCAAATTCTAACTAATGAGTTTTGTGTAAGAGGGAAGTTTTGGGAAAAAGATCCCCACACTCATTCACCCCCCCTCTAAGTGTGGTAGGTGTGTCCAACAGAACAAACTCGAGACGAGGAGTTGGATGATAATGAAAGTGAATATGAACATGAAATAGTTGATTGGAACCTTGAGCACATAATTGACCATATCATAGATCCTCTTGAATTTCCCAATACCAATGATTTTTCAGAGAATTACATCCCACTTATTGAAAGAGAAGGTGATGATTTAGTTTATGATCTGTCCCATGATAAGAAAGGGCTCGATTATTTCATGTATTCATTTATAGACAGTCAAGAAGAGGAGTGTACAAATCAGTTTATCGAAGAACAGGTTGATATGCCAAGTTTGTTCTTGTTAGATGACCTTGCATATGTCAGTGATCTACCTATATATGACAAATATGAAGATGATTATGATGTCGAAGATGGTATTTTTCAGTAGTATAGTGAGATAAATCAACCTACATATCATAGTTACAAAGAACAAAGTATTGGGCTAGATGAGGAAAATTCTCTACCTTTGCTTTGCTACATTTAAATTGTTGAAAGAAAATTCTAAGATCATTATGGAGGCAAATGAATTTGCGCTGATGAAAAATCACAATAAACCAATGGAACAGATAAATAAGATATTGAAACACTCTTCCCATGTGTTTTCTATCGGTTCAGAGATGCAATCATTAGTTGAAGGTAAAATTTAAAATGAGCATGTTCAACAATATGCCCACTGTGAAGAAAATGGAGAAGGTATCGAATCAGGTGAGAAAAACTTACCACTATGTTTTTCTTCTTTCAAATTGTTGAAGCAAAAAATCTGTAATGTCTCAAGTCAGGAATCCTCCAAGCATGATGGTAAATACAAAGAAAGAAGTAGACTTGCAAGAAATAATAACCATATTGATAATCACATGAAAGGTTATTTCAACTCAGATTTGCAGCCTATGCTTAGCTATCAGTCTAAAGAAGAAGAATAAACTGCTCAAGATATTGTTGTTCAAGGTCATTTCCCTTCACCTGAAACTAATATGGATATTCAAAAATGTTTCTAGCATGACAAAGTGTTTCAAGGTTGTTTTTCTTCCCCTGAGAATGACGTGGTGGCCCAATTTCTTAACAACATGGACACAGATGAGGGTTTTGAAAATATATCTCTGGGAACTCTAGACTGTGAAATAGTTCATGACATTAGCTTTTCATTTTCGCAAGAATATTATGAACATGAATTTATTTCCAGCCAGTCATTTGAAAGGTAGAATGACAACCCTTAAGAAAATTTACAGACATTTAATGAAACCAAATCAAAATTGCTTGACGAACAAAAGGATAGCCTTTACACACGTAATATGATGGTCACAGTTGAAGATGTCCAAGACTGTATGAATGTTTCTATAGGAAAACCTATGGTTGTCATGTCGTTTGAAAATGTTATCAGAGATGAAGAAGTAGAGCCAGAGAAACAAACACTTATGAAAGAGGCTTATCTTTCTGTTTTTGCTCATCAAGAAGAAATGTCTTTTCATGATTTTCAAGATCCTGTAGCCATCCTATTATAGTCTACAATGAAGGAGGATTTTGTTTCATTCATAAGTTCAGGTTTTGGATTCAACTTATGTTTTCAACTGCCATCTCTAACAGTTGTCTACCTGCTTAAAAAAAATGTGATCGAAGAAAAACTGAGAAGCCAATTGCTTGATTGGTTGCATTGGCACTTTAGCATCACTTGATTGAATATTTGTTTCAACATTTTAGGGTAGGTGGGAGTGTGCGAATAATCTTGTTCGTAAATAATTTTTCTAAATATCCAGTAGTATGTACAGTTAAATCCCATCGGTATTGTTCAACATCCAGTGGAGAGAAGTTTGCAAAATTCGGTTTTAAGATTTGACGTTCAGTCTCCAAGACGTAACATGATTCCCACACACGTTTGAAAGGAATCCCAAAAGATAAGGCACCGGGTCTATAGTTCTTTGCTACGTCACAGAGAGGATAGCATGCCTAGTTGGAGCCTATGTTATCACCATAGCTATTATGCTTGAAATACGAGTTTAAATTTGGCAGGTGACTAAAGCAGTGTAGAGACATGGCGTCATTTGGAGGCTCAGGTCATATGTGACGACAATGTAGAAAAATATAGCGGGATCACGAAGGAGGGAATCCTATGGACTGTTGATCTTGAAGTGGCCCAGATCAACGGTTGAGACCCATATCGAGCGACAAAATAACATGAAATTTAATTAAGCAGGGGCGGACCGGGGAAAACCATTATGGTTTTGGTAGTGGACGCATGGCACCCTTAGAAGTACATCGGGGCAAAAATCAGTCTGCCTAAAACCATTTTCCAAGCATCCCCTATGTCATGTGGTTTAATGTGTCAAATTAACAACTCATGGGGGGAGGTAACGGTTAGTCAAATCACCCGACGTCGCTGGTTCGAATACTTCCCGTTCGACATGTCAAGTGAACGTCGTCGTATAACTAACTCAAAAGTTCATCATTCAAAATAGATTGGTGAAGAATGGAAAATCAACATACCCTGTCAGTAATTCATGATTAGGATTCAAGGATTACCGGTCTTTAGATATGGGTGGCCTTATTTTATTCTGGGAAATCGTCGTCCCATGCATAAGTGAAGTAATCTCGAGCTGGATTGATATCCTGATTTTTGTAGAATTAAGGGAGACAAAATTGTGGTCTCTACGAGGCTGAAAGAAATGAACAATGCCAATCGAAAAGTATCCAGTGCAATAGGATTTTCGACCAACATGTCAAGCTTAT
Organism: Picea sitchensis; assembly: GCA_010110895.2. Taxonomy (NCBI): domain Eukaryota; kingdom Viridiplantae; phylum Streptophyta; class Pinopsida; order Pinales; family Pinaceae; genus Picea; species Picea sitchensis. The sequence goes on along the minus strand of SNQJ01S0044749.1, from coordinate 18,297 downwards.
CAATGAGTAAGAGAGAAAGGCTGGTTGCGTAGATATTAACAACTAAATTTCATACTGAACCTGCGACTAAACCAGAATCAAGGTTCAGATTAAACCCTTTTATGAACGACCTAATCATCAATAGACATGCAGATGAAATATACAAGAAGGCAGTGAAGAAGAAGAGGAGTAAATGGCAGAAGACATAAATCAAAACGGAGGCGATGGAGAGCGTCGGGGAAAATCAACTAGCCTGGTTTAACACTCTAAAGGAGGAAATATCCAAGCTGGAATAAATTATCAGGTAGGATTGAGTATGTTCCAACAAATTTTGGATAGATGGCGATCGAAGAAAAATGCCCCAGATATGTCAGACTTGTTCGTAACGATCCCTTTAAAAAATGATAACTGTCTTCATAAATTATTTCTTTTTGTAATTGATTTCTATTTTTAGAATTATGGGGAAGTTTAAACGTTTTGAATTCCTCAAGTAATTCCTCTGTATATATATTATCTCGAGGATATATAAAGGATGGAGAAAAGAGGAGCCTGCCCTCCAAGCATGAAGACCTTTGTAAACTTTGGGGCTAGAATGAATATATAAATGCAGAAGTGGAATTTGGATTGTTTATGAAAAGATTCTAACTAGCGGTGATATGAGTCTTGTTTTATTTCACAGTATGTGATTCCTGTAATCTTATATTTCATTTACACTCTCATCTGTCTAAATTGGAGAAACAAAAACCCATAATTCATTATTGTGATGCTCTTGGCTTAGCAATTTAGACTATGTTTATTTCTTCTTAACCAATTCAGAATTCAATTTAATATGCTCTGATGCAGTTATATGTTTCTTTTTCCTCTGATGCCATTCAAATTTCAGATATAAATTCATACTCATCGCCTCATTTATCCTTTTCCTCTTAATAGTTCTCATGTTTTGACAATGCATTTTTCATTCCAGACCCCATAGACCAAATGTTATCTTCATTTCTTCAGTTATTTTCTAAGAACCCCCCAAAACAAACCTAGTCTAGCCACCAATTCCTAAAGAAATATCAAGTGACATGAGAGAGCCCTCTCTGATTTGAGCAGGCTAGTGCCTCAGATCTAAATCTGGTTGAAGTAGTTACCTCTGTCGTTTGTCTATTCAGCCAGACAAAATTTACAGAGTGCTAACACCTTCCATAATAGGATCCATTGTATGGTGTTTTCCTAACTCAAGGGTTTGGTAATAATAAAGTGTGGTTTCTTCTATCTTGCGATGTGGATCTATTGTATCTTCAGTATTTGTGGTGATTATATTTGTAGATCTATTCAGGTTCTTAACAAGTGGTATTAGAGCACTTTCCTTGGCCAAAGAAGGGAAGCAATTTTTGCTCTTTTTGCATAATTTTTCTATGGAAGAAAAAGAGGGTCGTGCACTTCAGGTTCATATCTGAAGCTTTATAAGATGAATTTGGAAAAAAAAAATTGGGCATTTGAATTCCTCTTGGAAAAATATCCAATTTCAAAAAAAAACATCAGCCGAAACAAAGTCCGAGAAGTAAAGTTATGAGTATTTTAAATTCAATAGTTTTTTAGGGTTTTTTTTTCCGAAAAAGCCATGATTTTCTATAGTAATTTATTGTTCTATTTTTTTGGGTTTTTTCGTGACGACGAAGAGACTATAGAGTTCATAACGTTTCATAGGGCACTCATATTTCTACCATATCAATGCCATTGGATAAATCATTTTAAGAGTTTTCTTTTGGTATATTATATGTGGTGTTTCCAATGGATATGCACTCCCAACTCAGGAAAATTCTACACATGATTGAAACCGTCAAATCCGATATGCATGACCACCTGTAAGGCATCAGAGATAGTCATCACAATAGTCAACGGTCATGGTCTCTCCTTCAAGAGAGATATCTTATGGCAGACGTCATGAATGAATATCATCAATAAGTGTATGCTTGGTATAATTTGGAGGATGATTGTGATGATTGGTATATGGATAGTTGTCATTTATAGGATGACAACCACGTTCATCTTTTATTTGATGACTCTACTACACCTTCGGTAGAGAACATCATTTTGAAACACGATGAGCTAGTTATGATTACCAGTGTCCAACTTGCATATTCTACAATGGTATTGTTCCATCCAGATTCAACTTTGACCCTTTCCCACTATGTGGATGGATATTCTTATTTGGATCCACATGATAGGTGTCAGTATTGGGAGCATCATTTTCAGTTGGTTATTGGGTGTCGATATCTTCCATGTGGAGCTCACATGAGAAATTGAACATGGGACCCTGGTTTACAATGATGATTGGACTACTTCATCATGATGGCTTCCATTTCTCAATGGGACAATGGTTCTCTATTTTACTTCAACACTATGGTCCACACTTATCCATGGGAACTTGGTTCTCTATTCTACTTCAACACTATGGTCCACACTTATCCATGGGACCTTAGTATATGGTTGTACATAAAGCGTTGAGGACAACTCTTTCATAAGGGGGATGGAATGTTAGGTAGCTAGAGAGGTAGTGTGGGGGGACAGAGGGCTCATAATGATAATAGTGGAGGCCATTCAATGTAAGGTGGACTAGGTCCACTATATTATGAAATAAGGCCCACTATGATAGTTAGATATAATAAATGGGTAGTTAGATATAATAAATGTAAGAGGACTTCTTAGAAGGTTCTACTTCTAGAAGATTCCTCCTCTAGAATGTTCTTAGGTGATGGTAGCACTATATAAAGGGGTGTTCTAGGGTGATGGTAGCACTATATAAAGGGTTCAAGAAATGTACTGGATACAAAGAGAATTATTATATTGTGAGATTTATCTCAATAAGAGCGATGCCCTCGAAGAGGGCAAGTGAACATGAGATGATCCCTTCCATACAATATGATCCATTGTATGGTGTTTCCTCACCAAGGGTTTGGTAATAATAAAAGTGTGGTTTCTTCATTCTTGCTTGTGGATCTATTGTATCTTCTGATTGTGGTGATTATATTTGTATATCTATTCAGGTTCTTAATAGATCTTTACTTGCCCATATACTCTCACATAATATTGAATAATATGTATTATTTTATTAACCAAACTCAAAAATAGTTAATAATAATCCACTTCAAGGGGAAACCTCCTTGACAATACATCTATTGCAATAAGACAAGATGTCTATACAATGAATCTTCTATTATTGTAACAGACAGAGAGAAAGTGAGTATGATAAATCTACCCCAAGTTTCCACCTAACCATAACTAACCTAACCATAATTGATAAACTACTAAATAAATGAGTCTTAGGGCCTTAACATAAGCCCTCTTAAATTTGAAGAAGAGCCAAGGAACAATAAAAGATTCACAAGCACCAGGTGGGTTATGTACTCTCTGGAATGCCCAAGATGTATGGAATTTTCTTTCCAAAACCCAAAATTGAACCTCAAAAAAATTTAGATGATTACAAAATGATAAGAGGATAATTGTTATTAACTTATACATGCTTGTCAACTATATGGATAAAGAATTGTGATGAAGATTGTTATCAAATTAAAAAAATTTAGAGTATGTGTAAGACTACAATATAGTAGGGGATTTTAATGTCACCCTCAACAGTGCAGAGAAAAAGGGAGGGAATATTGTTATGGATCCCTTTCATAAAAATATGGAAGATATGTTAAAAGAATGGGATTTGCTTTACATTAAGCCTACTAAAGGGAATTTCACTTGGACAAATAAAATATCTTGTCCATGACATATTGCTACTAGGTTTGATAGGTTCCTAGTTCATAGTAACTATCTCTTGCAAAACCAAACCCTCGAATCCTTGATCCCTCTGGAATCAACCTCCGATCACAAACCCATATTGCTTCACCTTCACCAAGTTCCTAATTATGGGCCATTATCCTTCCGCTTTAACCCTCTATGGCTTAAATCTTTGGATGTAAAAGACAGATTAAAAGAAGCATGATGCTCATGGATTCCTAGGACTCTGGTTTTCATATGGGATTAGAAAATCAAACTAGTTAAGAAGTCCTTAAAAGAAAGGGATAATAATTCCTTTACCTCTCTGACAATTGAAAAATGAGAAGATTTGAAAAAGGTTAGAAGAGGTTTAGTTAAGATTAGAAGAGGTAGAAGTTATAGAGAAAAATTAACAGGAGGAAATAACACTGCAAACTTAGTTTCATAAAGCATTGAAACATGAAGAAGAACTCTGGTGTCTTAAGTCATGAAGTTTATGGCTAAGAGATGGAGATATGAACACAATTTTTCCACTGGAAAGATAAGGCTAGACTAACCAGGAATAATGTGGAAGAATTTTTTCTAGACGATGGGACCAAAATCTCAGGTTTTGAAGCCATCAAGGAAGAAACTAGAAATCATTATTCAGCCCTGTACTCTCAACAACCGAAAGCAGAGGTTTGAAATGCTAAATAGATGCTAGAACACATTCCCAAACTGATCATTACTGAAGATAACATGGACCTAAATCAAACCATCACAAAAGAAGAGATACAATAAAAAGTGAGGAGTTTAGATCCAAACATTTGTCCTTTCTTATGCTTATATTTATCTTTTTATGAGGGATGACTTGTAATATACCATGATAATATAATGTTCACACTACTAATTAAATAATTAATGTAATAATTATATTTTCATGTAAATCATTATTATTTTAAACAAAAGACGAAATCTACTCATTTTACCTATATTTATACATGTTGTTGTGCATTGAATAAGATATGGAATAATAAATGGTTAAATATTAAATATATTTCATATATTTCAGAAGTTACAAGTTTTGTCCTTTTATTAAAATTGTATGTCTTCCAGACATATAAGCATTACCTCAAAGATGATAGAGCTCTCGTAGAGAGATTTCATCGAGAGAACTATTTTAATAAAAAGACTTGAATAGGAGTTACAGCCAAACAACGTAAGGTAACATTTAGGTACCAGTTCACTCTAGAGCCCATAACTTGCTGCTCAGAAATTAGATTTGGGCATAGGAAAAGTCAGTGGAAATATATTGAGCCATAGAAGACAACTATGGAGTTAAATTAATGTTATGGGTACCTAAAAGTTCATAGGAGGACATAGAAGGCCCCTGAAGCATTCACGACTAAAAAGGTAAATTGACCTAAAAAATTCAACAGGCTGTAACTAGCATCCTGGAGCTCATATGAAGGTGAAACTTGGTCAGATTGTTCAAAATATGGTCATTAAAGAACCCAATTGAGATCCTATAAAAAATACAAAGAAGCAGGTGCAAAGATGCATGAGCATGGCCAAAATTGCACCTGGTTGAAAGGTGTGAAAAAAGAGAAAAATGGGTACTGATCAAATGACCATAACTTTATATTCATAACTCATAATTAAGAAAGAAAGTAGTCATTGAAAAGGTCTTCGATAGAGGAGTCAATATATTCACCTAGAAATGTGAATTGAGATATATAATTCACAATAAAACAAAAAGAATATTTTTTGTGTATTTAAAGGGATGAATGATGCATAAATTGATAGGTTTGTTAAATTATTATAGTCTAAAAAACCATATTTCCCACACATTTTGCAAATTCAAGGGAAAATAGATCATAAAAAGATCAACAAAGAGACCAGAGGCATGGAATGTGCATATAGGACTTACATCCATGAAGATGAAGTCATGGGGTCATGTGTCAGCATGGGTTACAATGCAGGGACAAAATCCAATGGGCATGGAGAAGGAAAGGAGGAGAAAATTAATTTGGTGGAGACTATAAAGAGTCTGTAATGAGATGTTTAGAGTTATAAAGATAATAGTGAGAGGATTATGAAATCTAATTATCAACAATATGGATTAAACATCAAGATGTTGCAGAGCCTGGACATAATAACGGAGAAAATGGACAAAGAGACATAATCAAGCAAGTCAAGGAGTCATAGATATCATGATAAAAGAAGAGAATCTATAAGTGTTTATAGGCATCACCATCACTCACCAAGACACTCATTCAAAAGAGTAGTCCAAGCTTATCTCTATCAGGAATCATAAGAGAAGGTCTAGAGTGGATGAGTTGCAAGGATAAATGAATAAGATCAAACCGCATACCTTTGATTGTGAGCACAAGAAATATGAGGATGCAGAGACTTGGCTATTGGGAATGAAGAATTATTTTCAGCTACATAATTACTCCTCACAAGCAGAAGGAATAATTTACATTTACCATCTGAAGGAAAAAACATCAATGTGGTAGGACCAACTTGTACAAGTACAACACATTGATGAGAATAAACACACTTGGAGGAAGTTCAAGAAGTACTTTAAGAAGAAATACTTCACCAAGTGTTATTATGATAGGAATATGAAGGAGTTATTTGAACTCAAGCTTAGGAGTATGACCATGGATGAGTATGAGAGAATGTTGACTTCATCAAGGATAAATAGGTTAAAATTCAAAGGCTCCTAAGTGGGCTACCATCAATATTCAGTAAAAAGATACAATATGATGATCCCAAGACATTAGATGAAGAAATGAGGAGAGATAAATGTCTCTATGATCAACATATAGGAAGACCAAATTAGGAAAAGGCTTTGGAAGACAATAAGAAAGGTAAGATGGAGTAGAGGAATAAAGGTAACAAGCCACCATTCTTAAGAAATAATTCTCAAGGACAACCAACTCCAAATGAGACTAGAACGAAAAAAACATCTAGGAAAAAGACCAAGGAAACAACTTATTAAATGTTGGGGTTGTGAGGGAGATCATATGTAAAGATATTTCTCTTATAGACATGAAAAAGTGAGGACTATTCGCAATGTACAAAAGGTTGATATAATTGAGGACATGGGCATAAGCATGCCAAATATTTGCAGCACATATGTAAGAGATACCTAAAGATAAGGTGTAAAGCATTGAAGACTATGCAACCTTAAAGGAATTTTAGGATGTATTTAGAGAGATACCTGGGTTTCCTCCGAAAAGAGATATTGACTTATCTATTATTTTGATGCATGGAGAAGCCCTAGTATCCAAGACTCTTTATAAGATGGGTACTCCATATTTGAAGGAATTGAAAATGTAACTTGAAGAACTTCTGAAGAAGGGGTATATATTCCCAAGTGTGTCACCTTGGGTTTCCCTCGTATTATTTTTGAAAAAGAAGGATGGTACCTTAAGGATTTGCATTGAATTCAGGCAACTGAATAAGGTGATTGTGAAGAACAAGTATCCTTTGCCAAAGATAGATGATCTTTTTTAACAGCTGAAGGATGCCAAGATATTCTCTAAGATTGACCTCAGATCAAGAGATCATAGAGGGATAATTAAAGAAAAAGATATCAGAAAGAGGACTTTCAGAGAAAGATATGGTCATCATGAGTTTATAGTGGTGCAATTTGGGTTATCAAATGCACCAGTTGTCTTCATGTGTTTAATGAGTGGTAATTTCAAAAATTACTTGGATAAGTGTTGGGTATGTGTCATATTCTTTGCACGAGTAATAGTGTCTGCGTTGCACCAAGTGCACAGGGGGGTTTGAGGGGGGAGAAATCCCCCCGTGTGGGGGTTCGGAGGTAGCGTCCCCGAGAAAACATTTCTACCTCGGGAAACGTGTCACATATTTAGGTGTTTTTTCGGCACATGGTTTCTTTGTCAATGGTTTTCTATTTCCGATAAAGGAATTAGGGTTGTTGACTAATCCAGGTCATTGGGTTAGGGCTTTGGATGCCGCTGGCTCCTATATGTATATTGTATTGTAAACAATGTATCATTATGAATGAATATAGAATATGTTGTTTTTCTCGGTTTGGGTTTCTAGGGGAAAAATATATGTCTAATGTTTGTATTTTCCATTGTATCTTTTATGTTCTTTTACTGAAATTATGTTTGCAGTAAATATTGTACAAGGTTAAAATCTACATTTGGTGTTAGAGCTTTGATGGCTTCAGGGGGATGCCTTTATTTTTAAGGGGTTTGGCTTAGAACTGTGATAAGCCTTGTTACAGTGGTAGATCCATGGTATTGATTTTTTCAGGTGAAAATAAATGGCAGACAATTCGAAAATGGAGATTGAGAAGTTTAATGGGAAAATTTTTGAGTTGTGGAAGCTCAAGATGGAAGATCTTTTGTTGGACAGAGATCAATGGATCACGATAGATCCAGGTACTACACCTACAAGAACTTCAACAAATGACTGGAAAACGTTGGATTGGAAGGCAAAGAGCAAAATTTGACTGTCTCTCAGATTCAACATTACTGAATGTGTCAGAAGGAAGCTACAACCAAGGATTTATGGGATAAGTTGGGGAAGTTGTATCAATCTATGTCCTTAGTAAATAAACTATTCCTGAGAAATAAGTTGTATAACCTGAGGATGATAGATGGCGACTCGGTGGCAGAGCATTTGAACGCCTTCAATATTGTGGTAAGTCAGTTAGTATCTGTTGAGATTAAAATTTCAGATGAAGATAAATGTATTAGTTTACTGTGTTCTTTACCAGACTCGTGGGATATTCTGGTTGTGGCCATAGGTAGTAATACAACTTCCTTGAATTTTGATTAAGTGGTATCATCATTGTTGTCGGAGGAGATGAGACAAAAGAATATGGAAGGACAGAGCACAAACACATTATTTGCAAAAGGATGTTTCCATGAAAGAAATAGATCTAAGTTCTCAAGTGGGAGATCTAAGTCTAAGGGTAGATCTAAATATCCTGGAAAGTTTGTAAAGGTATGTTGGAGATGTGGAAAAGAAGTGCACTACAATAAGCAATGCAGATCCAAAATTGAGAAAAAGAAGGGATCTGCAGAATCTCCTTCTACAGAAGAAAATACCTCCAAGGAAGAAGGAGGGGATGTGTACTTGACTTCTTCAAGCACACATGCAGATCATGAGGCATGGTTGGTTGACTCGAGAAACATGTCACATATTTAGGTGTTTTTTCAACACATGGTTTCTTTGCCGATGGTTTTCTATTTCTGGTTAAGGAATTAGGGTTGTTGACTAATCGAAGTCCTTGGGTTAGGGTTTTGTATGTCGTTGGATACTATATGTATATTGTATTGTAAAAAATGTATCACTATGAGTGAATATAGAATATGTTGGTTTTCCCGGTTTGGGTTTCTAGGGGAAAAATCCTTGTGTAATGTTTGTATTTTCCATTGTATATTTTATGTTCTTTTACTGAAAATCTGTTTGCAGTAAATATTGTACAAGGTTAAAATCTACAATAAGTTTGTCATTGTCTTTCTGGATGACATATTTTTTTACTCCAATTTTGAAGAAGAGCATGATTATGACTTGATGAAGGTGTTACAAGTATTAAGGGAGCATCCACTATATGCCAAGCTGAGCAAGTGCTCATTCTATCAGAGGTAGATACCTTATTTGGGCCATATCATTTCAAAGGAAGGGATAACAATGGATCATGAGAAGATAAAGTCCATTGAGGGATGGACAATACCGAAGAATGTCTCAAAGGTGAGATATTTCATGGGACTTTTAGGGTATTATAGAATATTTATTGAAGGTTTTTTCAAAAATTACTCACCCAATCACATCTTTTTAAAAGAAGGGTGTGGGATTTGAATGGACACTTGATTGTGAAATAATTTTTCAACATTTGAAGAACTTGTTGACAAGTGCACCAATTTTGAGGATTGTTGATCCTAATGAAGACTTTGTTGTATGCACTAATGCATGAAAAGAAGAGCTTGGAGGAGTCCTTAATAAGAATGGACATGTGGTATGTTACGAGTCAAGGAAATTAAAATAACATGAGAGATATTATGCCACTCATGATTTAGAATTGGMAACCATAGTGCATGCCTTGAASATGTGGAGGAACTATCTTGTRGGAAKAATATTTGAGTTGAGGATAGACCATAGTGGTCTGAAATAATTGTTTGGACAACCAACTTTGAATGCCAAACAAAGTAGATGGTTGGAATGCCTCAGTGAGTACGAATTTGATATAAAGCATATCGAAGGTAAGGAGAACAAGGTGGCCGTTGAACTTAGAAGGAGGGTGCATGAGATGCATGCTACAACCATTAGAATATATAAATATGATTTGAAAGACAAAATTTTGGAAGCTGCAAATCCATATCAACTTTATGTGGAAACAAGAGAAAAATTACAAGGTAATAATGAACAAAAAATTCAAGATTCTGAGTTAAGGGAGGATGAAATCCTCATGTACAAGGGCATAATTTATGTACCTAATTCTCAGGACCTGGAAACTATGATGCTAAGAGAGATGTATAATGTGCCTTATGTTGGGCACCCAAAGTACTAGAAAACAATTTCGGTTGTCAACAGCCAACATTTTTGGCCAGGTATGAAGAAAAAGGAGGTTGATTACATTTCTAGATGTCTAGAGTTTCATGGGGATAAGGTTGAGCACAAACATTCAACTAGTTTTCTACACCCATTTCCCATTCCAGAGTGGAAATGGGAAGTAGTGATAGTTGATTTCATCACCAAGCTTCCGAGAGCAGTGAAGTAGCGTGATTCCATCATGGTGGTGGTGGATAAGTTCACTAAAGCTTCTCATTTTATTCCAGTGAAGCTAACTCACAAGGAAGATAACATTGCATATATTTATATAAGGCAAATTGCCAGGATTCATGGTGTGTCTAAGGAAATTGTTTCTAACAGAGATCCCAAGTCCACATCAAATTTTTGGAAAGGGTTATTGAAAGGATTTGAGACAAATATAAACATTAGCACAAATTATCATGCAAAGTCATATGGACAAACAAAAAGTGTCAATCACGTGATTGAATATATGTTGAGGATGTATGTGATGGAAAAACCATCAAAGTGGGAAGATTATCTACATTTGGTTGAGTTTGCTTATAATAATGGGTATCACACATATTTAAAGATGATCCCATTTGAGGTATTATATGGCAGAAAGTGCAACACACCAGTAAGATGGGATAACCCAGTAGAGAGAGTAGTGGGTGGGCCAGAGTTACTCAGGGGAATGGAAGAACATATGGTGGAGACAAAGTAGAATTTAAAGGCTGCACAAGACTAGAAGAAAAGTTATGCAGATAAGGGAAGAAATCATAGAGAGTTTAAAGTGAGTGACCATGTGTTCTTAAGAGTTAAGGCCAAGAGAAGCTCCCTGTAACTGGGTGATTATTCAAACCTAGAAAAAATATATTATGGACCCTTTGAAATAATGGAGAGGATTGGTCCTATTGAATACATGCTTGCACTTCCTGCATCCATGTGCATTCATAATGTATTGCATGTGTCTTTTCTTAAAAAGTATGTACTTGATGCTAATCATGTAATTGATTGGGATGTGATCTAGGTGGAGCAAGAAGGAGACTTCTGAGTTCATTCGGTGTGCATATTGGATCATAAATTCAAGATGCTCTGTAATCGAGCAATAGGATTGGTAAAGGTCCAGTGGACCTATTACGATCCTGAATATGCAACCTGGGAGCAGAAGATGCCATGCATGAAGAGTACCCGCATATTTTTGAAGATGTTTGAATATTTTGGATTGTACATGTGTATATAATGGACTGAGGACAATGCATAAATAAGGGAGAGGGGAATGTAATACCCCTAGTTTGAACCCCAGTTGTAAATGTACATATAGGCTGGAGTTCCATTGTATAAGTGTTTTGGGGCCATTGTGCATGTGTGACTATTACGATGGATAACCAAGAAGCTAAAATGCCAACCAGACAAAAAGAGTATGGGGGAATATAACTCCACTGGAAGGGAAAGGGTGGGGGGTAAGAGTCTAGGAAGAGGGGCTAATCCAAGGGGGCTTAAACGCAAGGGAATATTATGTTAGTATTTTATAAATTCTAAGTTATGTGATATTTTATCATAAGTCATAAGGATGGGGAATGTATCATCTGAGTGGGGATAAGGTAGTTCCCAACATGAAAAGTGTCAAGATGGGAACATGCATACATAAAGTGAGGAAATAATTTATTTTGGATCATTCAATCATCATTTATCTCATTATTCACTCTTCCCATTCGTACCTTCCTACCATCACCATTTTGTACCTGTATTTGGGAGCTTTGGGAGTAGGTTGTATCCAGTAAACCTGGGTAGTTTGAGATGAAGAAGCAGGATGTCATGCATGTGTGCATACTGAAGATGCATGTTGTCATGCTTGTGAGCATTATCTCCCTAAGTGAGAGAACTATTGGGAATTGTTTTCCCTGTGCATTGGGTAATATATAAAGAGCTTTGAGATTTTCTATCTATCATGTTGCTGAAGCCCTGGAAGGGAAGTGGGAAAATCAGAGGACTATTGAGAAGAGAAGGAGTACACTTCCTGGGGTGGGATAGGATGACGGAAATGAGAGGTTTTAGGCTAGTTGAAGTAGTTGAAACCTTTACCTAAGTTTTATTGTGTTGGTTAGACCTTAGTCTGGCTTAGGAAGCCTTCCCTAATGAAGTTTCTAGCCTTAGGTCAGGGGTGACCTGCTGCTCAAAGTTTATGAGTAGTAGAGTCCATGGCTGGGAGGAAAGTCAGAGGTTTGCAGGAAATTGGTGAATTAATAAAATATATGTGTTATTTTTATCTGTGTTTTTTATGCTATTTATTGTGTGAATGATTATACAAATTATGCGTGTTTTATTATACTTTTTTATGCATTAATTGTATGATGTTTGCATTGCATAATTATTGCATATGCATAGCATGATATGAATTAAATGATATCAGAGAGGAAATTTTGTGTGGCATCTAGGGGATGAGGTTGCTACAATTTCTATATAAAAATTATATATTTGGAAATCTAATTCAATTTCCTACATTTCATCTTTTTACACCATATCCAAATTCATTGTAAAAGTACTTTGAATAATCCCTCAAAGTTAACATATTGTTTTTTTTTTAAACTTTACATTGTCACTATCGTGTCATGAGAGACCATCATTAGCTTTCACATACTCAAGATTATAACCTATGTCATACCACAATATATTTTCATTCCAATAGCCACGTCGAACTACAATTTTCACTCTTCTAATATAATTTTATTTAGAATCTATTTGTTCAAATCATTATAAACATATATTTGGACATAACACAAGATTAAGATATTATTTGTCTCTAGAATTGAGTCAACAAACTTATCAGGTCATTTCCAATCATTGAAAAAGACTCAAAAGACTAGTTTTTATGAATGAGACTAGGCATTTCTTACCTAGATTAAGACCTTTAATAATGAATATGAATATGCATAAAAACTAGGAAACCATAACTTCATGAATACGTTAACAAGGTCCTTTACCAACAACTCATGCACAATTCACCTTAGACAAAATCCTTGGCACACAAATAGATCAAAAAATGGTCATCTAAGAAAGAGCTCCAATAGACAAAGATCCATATTCAGAGGTTTTTTACCTAAGGACATAAAATATTACATATATGTAAATCATCATGTGTTTCAAAATATATTCCTCTTTCGCTTTGATCTATGAAGGGTCAAGCTACATAATCATGACTAACATTGATTTTTCTATGCAAAAGAATGGGGTAGGATTCTTTTTGGAGGGTAGGGATAATTTTTGGCCACTAAACCAACAACAACATCAACACTCATCATGAAAAAATGATAAATGTAAAATATTGTCTTCAAAAGAGACTGGATTATCTTGGACAACCCCATCAAAGAGGGAAGCTTTTAGTGTTGACAAGGAGACCAACCCTATATTTTGAAATCCAACACCATGCTACACATGGGGTTGATACCCTAACAAAACAATGATACAGAAAATGAAGACTTCTCTCAAATGATTCCATAACCACCCACAAGTTCTTTATTCTAAGAAAAGGAATGAGATTTGTATAATGATTTCTCGAGAATGATGAATTCTTTTAATGTTTAATATCTTTCGTAAATATTCCATTTGACTATCCATTACCAAATTCTTTGCCACATAATGTCAATATATTCTCAAACCTTTTGTATTTGCAAAAAACCACAAAATTCTTATTTTGGATTCATGGTAGCATTGAACAAAGTTGAGGAGATAACGAGTGATCCAACATTCAAATGATAGTCCAAGAAAAGATTGAATTGTTTTTTACACTAATAGGTCACCAACAAAAGTTTTGTTATAAAAAAAATGAGAAATCCAAAGCAAAAGAATGCATGGTTTGCAAACAACACTACAATGGAAGAGGAAACAAATGATTTGAACCTATGAACAATAATGTCAGACATAAATGAAATAATGGAATATTACACAAAAATAAAACAATCTAGAAATTATCATTGACATTACAATGGAGGAGGAAAAATAAAGCAATCTAGAATTTATCATTGGCATTGCAATGGATGAAGAGGTCCACTATTTGAATGTGTGTATGATGACAATTGATTATAGTAGCTTCCTCCAAACATTTTAAAAAGTAAGTTGCTCCTAAGGTCCTTATAACATTATTTATTATTACACTTTGAACCCTAAAAAAACTAAACTTTAAGATAACTTTACTTCATAATAATTCAATAAAATTTTATTAAAAATTTGATCATTTACAAAGCTATGATTCCTTTCTCTCACTCTTATTAGTCTCTGCCGTAGGCATAGAGGGACTATAGAGATCGGTAATGCGTTGACTACATATTAGTTTTTCCTTTGACCCAAAATATTTGCACAATACCTATTGTTGGAGCTATGGAATTAAACGCATATATTTTATATAATAAAAACTCACATATATGTACTGTTTTGATTGGATAAGAGATTGGAGGTATTATTACTACCTTTTCTATTCCCAATGTACTATATGTCAACATATCCAAAGTTTTTCTCGTAGACAATATTTTTTAATCAGATATTTTTCCTCTATATTGCTTGAAGGTCGATTAATGCTAGCATTAGTTTGAATGTTTGTATTAGCATTTTCTGCTAGGAAAATATATCCACAAGTTTTCATATGTACTAAGCATATTGAAATGTTTTGATATCCAAGCTTTGTAGTGATTGAGAATTCCAAAGTTTATAGCGTCTTTGGTGGATGTATATTTGTTGAAATGTATTCACACTTATTCTGAGATGCATCAATAGGTCTGACAACATAAATGTTTACATGACACGACGTCCTCCAACACCCCTGACAACTTAAATGTTTTCATATAGTGAGGTCCTTAGACAGTCTGGCAATCTTAAATGTTTATGTAAATACGCTTCTCGCAGTACATTTTTCCTCGAAATTTTCTATACAGTTACAATGAATTTGCAGTCTTGTTTGTGCATCGCCAATTTGACAAACATTGTTTGTTTCATCTTTTTTCTACCATTGAATGGTTGCTGCCATTGTATGTTTCATCCTCGTAATCGTTGAAGCTACATACGTTGTTTACTGGTTCGGTGAGTGCTTCTTCTTTGCTGGTTTGTTGGTTGCTACTTATTATTGTTTCGCTCATGATTCGACACGCGCTTCTTCATTTCATCGTTTCAGAGTAAGTTTCCATGCCATAGTTTCATTTTGTATTCCTTGTTTGTTGTTCAGTGTTTGCAGTTTGCAAGTAAGAATCTTTGCTTATTTGTAGTTGATTATTATTGTTTTTTTTGGAGCGCTTTACGGTGTTCAACCCTTGCATCCATGAGTCGACACACAGTTGTATTATTTTCCATGTCTGCAAGATTTTGCTAGTGCTCCAGTCTTTCCATGAAAGAAAATAGTTGCATGCAAAATTGTTGGAGGATTACATGTGAAGTTACAATATCCATCATTTTTTTGTTGGAATAAAACATATGTGTGCATGCTACATTTATAAACCATGTATGGTCAGATGTGCGGATGTGACATTACATGTTCTTTATCCTCTACATATACCGTTGTGTGCACGATACAATTTGTGTTGTGCTTGAGATATGATATGTGCAACAAAGATTCTGTAAGATTATATTTTGATGTCTGGAAGCATGTTTGGGTGGTTTGCCACAGAAAATTGACAATTTGTATCGTGGGCACAATAGTCTGTGTAGAGGATAAAGAACATGGTTAAAGGGCATGTTTGGAGAAATTGCCAGGGAAAACCAGAAATCGTTTAGCTACGGCCATGCAATTGCGTGAAGTTTTGTGACTTGTAATATATTTTTTCCAGGGAAAAAAAATCTACACGTTTATAACCATGGATAGAGAAGTTCAAAGGTTCATGTTTCTACCTTTCTAGACTGTTCGTTCAGTCAATTTTGTTGTATGTACATATTTCTTGTTCTCCGATGAATACCATCTTCCATTGATGTTCATGAATTTTGTGCGTTCCCACATTCAAACAAACAGAGTGGCTGGAGAAAACGAGGGAGTCTTGAATGCATCGGCTGAAGAGGATATAGAAAGGTGCATGCTTGTACTGTTGTTTCATATTGCACTGTTTTGTATTTCATTTATGGTCTGTATATGTGTTAAACTAGTTGTGTGCCTTCCTACATGGTAAGTTATCTTGCTTACATGCGTTCCTTCCTGCATACTAAGTTGGTTCATGTTCGTTATGTTTGCGCTGGATTGCTTCATTTAAACAAACATAATAGCTAGATAGGACGAAGGACTCTTTGGACAATAAATAAAGTTGTTTCTCTTTATTTTAGATGTCTATATTCATACTAACTTGCCTTTGTGTCCATTGAATCTTCGGCTTTGCTGACTTGGAAAAAACAGGCCTCTTGGATAGGGAGATGAATTATTCTGTGCAACATAAGAGGGTTCTGTGGTGCAATCTTCTAAAAGGTATACCAAGTGTGTTGGTAAATTAAATATACAAACTGGGTGGGGGCATATAATATTAGACTTGAAAATGATTCCTTTGTAGTAATGGGCCTTTCTGTGCTCCCTATTTCTACTTTTTCCATTTTCTATTATCCATTCTCTTTTCTAATTCATCTGCCTAGTGTGCTTTCAGAAAATTCCTTCGTGCACCGGTTGGTGGACTAACAAATTCACTTATGTGGTCGTGCTTCTACCTTCTTCCATAGTTACCCACTTTCTCGATTGCGGGTGCCAGGCTGGCAGATTGAAGATTTCTCCCCTGGCTTCTGGGGGTCCACAATATAAAGACTGGTCATGCTGCCCCGTGCTCACGCCTTGCTTACTGTTAAACATTTCTCCAGTTAAAAATTTCAGATGCATACTGTTTTACGGTTATTTGTTCCTTAAGATGGACAATATACAATGCATATGCTTGTTTTGTCCTGATATTCATCTACACATGCTTGCATCAGAAAAATTTGGACTAATGAAATGGGCATGAGTATTCAATCATCCCAGACATCGGCAGACCAACAAGGCCAAAGGTAAAGATGCATACGCTCTGCTCTTACTATGTTTACTAAAAAAATTTCCTAGGATATATATTCATCTATGGCATGGCGGATATGCTAATGTCATATGAAATACATGATTTGCAGCTCACAAGAAGTATCAACAAGTACACGCGAGACACCAAACGTGCTGCATGTTCCGTAGACTAAGAGGTGTGGTTGCGAAACT